>JAXGGT010054499.1:0-10350 GCA_035583425.1 Marsdenia floribunda
TATTATGATTATTAATAAATTTAATTAGTGTTTTTGAAATAATTATTTATACTAAGAATATTTTTTTGAATATATATGTATATAACGAATACTAATCTTAATAAATTTAAATAAATATCGTGAAGAAGATTTTAAATCTTACAAATCAATAATTTTGTGGCAAAAAAAGATCTCTCAATCATCATATTTTTCTCAATTTTTTAATATACGTTGTTTTTATTCTTTGTATGTTATGAAATTAAAGTTTGGAAACTGTGTCTTTTCAATCTCACATTTTTAGCATTTCAAAAAATGGGTCCTAATAATATTTAATACTTATCCAAATATTATTAAGTAATAAATCCCTTTCCTATGAGGATTAGAACTCATAAAGATTATTACTTTCTTAACTCTATAAATAATAGGGAAGACCCATAAATCAGGTAAGTGGATTTTAACCTCTCTCTCTCTTTCCTTCTTCTCTCTTTATCTCTGAGCTTTCTAAATTGGTTCTGACTTAAGCATCTGAAAAGCCACCTGGGGAACCTCCCTTGTTTGGCTTTACCTTGCAGGACAAGGAACTTTACTCAGGAAGCGAAGGAGGGAAATCAACCCCAAAGGACTGATCTACCCTCCATCCAGGTTAATTTTCACATCATAATTGGCGCCCACCAACTCTCTCGAACGTACTTTCCTTCTATACACAATGAATCCCGATTTCGCATCTACAGACGAACGAGTTCCCCATCCACGCCAAGGACTCGCTTCGTCCGTTCCTCCCCGTCTGCTCCCTCTGGAACCATCCCAACAGCCTCCGTCCATACCCGCCAAACTACCAGACATTACAAAGCCCCCACCTCGCTCCAAAGACCACCACACCTATTCCATTGGAGCAACAATCTCTTCTCACGGCAAACACAAGCTCCAAAACCTATCTCCTGCCCGGTCTGTCACTAGTGAACGCCGCCACCACATCTTGGACGATCCAAATTGCGCGGATGATCTGGCTTTCCTGCTCTCCCACATGGATGATTTTAAAGCTTTCCTTGCTTCTCGCCAACGCGGGAAGGATCCAAGCCACGCCGCAGAATAGACTGGTGACAACGTGCTTGCCTTCAGCAAAGTAGGCAACCCGTATCTGCCCAGACTCCCCAACCTTACACCAGATGAAGCCGCGCCCGTCCCCGGACGATCGCAGAACAATCACCTCCAACCCAAACGCTTCTACTCCACTGATCCAACTCCATTGGGCCAGACCACACCTACTCCAAATTCGCGCGATCTGCTGCCAGATGTTCTTCATCCCCTTCAGGCGATTCGGTGACCCTGGAATATTTTAAAATCAAATCCACTAGTCGATGCCTGTTTTTCTGCGGAAACACCGCGGGATTTCAAACTCCCTTCTTTGGAGAAATTCAACGGCTCCTCTGACCCAGAGGATCACCTTAGACGCTATGCTACCATGATGATGACGCAGTCCGCCAGTGAATTACTCCTATGCCGATACTTTGCTAATTCTCTGAGTGGCCGAGCTTTAGATTGGTTTTCGTCCTTACCCTCCAAAAGCATTGCTTCTTTCGATCAGCTGGGCGACTTATTTCTCCAACGCTTTGCTGGGAGACGCTCCCTGAAAAAATCGAGAACTCATCTTCTACATATCAGACAAAGACCTGGGAAACAACTATCGGAGTATTCAAAACGATTTCATGACGAAAGCCTACAATGTACAACCTCACAGACGAATCTTACATTAAGGCTTTCTGTAACGGCCTTCGTCCAGGCTACTACTCGGAGAAATTGAACGTTATGGAACCCCAGACGATGACGAAACTTTTGGACAAGATCAACAAATGGGTCAAAGGGGAAAATTTGGAAAAATCGAAATGCGAAATTAGACAATTCGAACAGGATGAACTGATACAAGCACACCCCAGGAGAGAAAACAATCCCAGAGAACGTCCTCACTCCTATGCTCCCAGTCACATCAACCCTGCCTTCAAGAGATTTTCTTCCCGAGAACCTTACTTCAAGAGGCCCCATCAAACTGATGTTCGTCCCCAACGAAATTATTACACCCCAAACACTTCTCAATCCACCTTGACAAACCAGGCACATTCACACACGGATTATCACCCACAACGGCAGCTTAGTATCCACAATGACCCAGAATTCGGAGACAAATACTTCCCTCATCTCACCCCCAAAGACGATCATCCGAATTTTACTCCTCTCACTGTTCGACGATCCATCATTTTGCAAGAAACAAAAGATCCACGTCTTCTTCCAACACCTAGGCCGATATTTGCTCCCAGGGACAAGAGAGATAAATCAAAATTTTGCAAATATCACAATGATATAGGTCATCCTACGGACGATTGTTTCTCTTTAAAACGGAACATTAAGGCAGCCATACAGAAAGGCCACTTCTAGGAATACATAAATAAGTCCGCACAACCAACAAAAGACGAAAAACCTTTGAAGGTCATAAACATGGTCTTAGGAATTTCATCACAACTTCGGGAAGATACCCAATGTGAGAAAAGACGACGGACAGATGCCACTAATGAACTATACCTTAGTCATTTCGCTAAACATTACCAGTTGCCTAGTTAAAAGAATTCTAATAGATACCGGAAGCTCAGCCAACATCATTTATCTAGAAGCTGTAAAGGCCATGAACATTCCGACATCTTCCATCATGGACGATCATGTTCCCAAGAGCTACTATCTTCACCAAAGGTCAGGTAACATTACCAGTAACATGGGAAAACGCCCACAATTTTGTTACTGCATCTATTGAATTCCTCGTCGTCGACGCCCAATCGGTATACAATGTCATCTTGGGAAGACCGAGACTCAATCAAATGAAGGCTCACATAAGCACTTTCATAAATGAAATCGTCGTAGATGTCAATGGGACCTTCCACACGATTCAAGGAGACATAACACAAGCACAGACTTGTTTTATGACAGCTATCACACAGGACAACCATCATAAAGTAGTAAAGACTCCTGATACACCTACCGGTGAAAGACTTGAGCCAGCTACAGACATAGAAGAATTCCAAGTCATGAACCAAGCTACTAAAATACTTTAAATTGGACATCATCTCCCTCCCAAACTCAAGGAAGACCTCAAACAAGTCCTTAATGATTTCAAAGATATTTTTGCCTGGTCCTCCCAAGACCTCGGCATCATTCCTCGACACTTCGCAGAACATCACCTTGGCATTCCATCATCCACCAAACCCATCGTCCAGAAACGAAGATTTTTTGCAGCAGAATGCTAGGACGCCATCAAGAAAGAAGTAGCTAATCTACTGCATGCTGGTATCATTCGGAACGTCCAATTCCCAACATGGGTTTCGAACCCTGTCCTTGTCCCAAAACCAGAAGGATCATGGCGAATGTGTATCGATTTTGCTTTCATAAATAAACACATTCCAAAATGACCCTTCCCACTGCCAAAGATTGATTAACTGGTCGACGCCACATCTAGCCACGCTCTTCTGTGTTTCCTAGAGGCACACAAAGGATATCACCAAATCCAGATGGCTGAAGAGGATGAAGACAAAACGTCTTTCATTACCTCTCATGGATTATATTGCTACAAGCGCATGCCTTTTGGGCTAAAGAACGCAGGCGCAGAATTCCAGAATATGGTGAATCGAATGTTTGCAACTCAGATTGGAAGGAACGTGGAAGCATATATAGGTGATATTCTCATCAAAACCAAGGAAACATCACGGTTCCTAGACGATCTGCGGGAAACCTTCAACACCATTCGAGCACACAGCATGAAGCTCAACCCAAAGAAGTGTTCTTTTGGAATAGAGTCCGAAAAATTCCTTGGATACATGGTGTCACACAGAGGCATCGAAGCGAACCCGTCAAAAATCCAAGCCCTCTTGGATATGCAGCCTCCCAAAAATATAAAGGATGTCCAAAAACTCACTGGACGTATCACGGCCCTCAGCAGATTTTTAGCAAAATGAAGAGAACGGTCGCTGCCTTTCTATAAAATCCTCCGCAATCTACAGTCTTCATCTTTTTCTTGGACCAAAGAATGCCAAATAGCCTTTGAAGATCTGAAAACGCACTTGCGAAACCTACCACTCCTAGTTTCTCCAAATCCAAACGAGATCTTAAATCTGCACTTATCTGTCTCCGATGAAGTTTTAATCTCAGTTCTCTCCGTCACAAGACCAAACGTAGACTTTCCCGTTTATTATCTAAGCCACTTGATGCAAGGACCGGAACTCCGATATTCCATCATCGAAAAACACGTCCTGATGTTAATCATCACGTCCCGCAAATTGATCCCATATTTCCAAGGACATGACGTCATCGTTTACACCAATGTTGCCATCAGACAAGTACTACACAACCCAGATGCTTCAGGACGACTAATGAAATGGGCAATTGAATTATCAAGATACACAATTGACTTTCGCCCCAGAAAAGCTATCAAAGCTCAAGTTCTCTCTAACTTTCTGGTAGAATGGACAATCCGAGAAACTCCTTCCAATCCAGACGATCAGAGAAAAATGCCTACCTTACAACATTGTTGGATTGTTCACATTGATGGATCTTCTTCCACCCATTCAAAAGGTGCAGGTTTCATCCTCAAAAATAATCAAGGTATTCGTCTGGCCTACGCGCTAAAATAAAACTTCTCCATCACCAACAATGAATCAGAATATGAAGCCTTGCTCACCGCCCTCCGTACTGCAATAAGTCTCGATATCCACTCAATCATAGTAGAAACTGATTCCCGGATTCTTGCTGGAGAAATCAACGGATCATATGAAGCCAAGGAAGCGAATATGTAAAAATACCTAGATAAAGTACAACACCTCTCAGCTTTTTTTACATATTTTCCCGTAGACCACATCCCCAGACAACAAAATATGGAAGCAGATGCGTTATCAAAGTTGAAATCTGGCTCTCCCCTACAAGGTTGTTCGCTAGAACCTTTAACCAAACGCTCTATCAAAACAGACGAAGTCATGACTCTGAACTCAGAAGTTACATGGATCACCCCCTTCTTTCATATATCAAAGATGGTTTTCTTCCAGATGATCACCAAACAGCAAAGAAAATCAGATCATCCGCCTCAAGATACACTGTTGTAAATGACCAGCTATACAGAAGGGGTTTCTCCTCACCATTACTAAAATGCGTCACCGAAGACGAAGGTAGTTACATCCTGCGAGAAATCCATGAAGGAATTTGTGGCGCTCATGTCGGTGCCCGAAGCCTGGTCCACAAAATTATGAGAACAGGATATTTTTGGCCAACTATGGAACAAGACGCCACGCAATTCGTCCGAAAGTGCGAGAAATGTTAGATCCATGCAAATCTTCACGATCTTCCAACATATGAATTACATTCATTATCTTGCCCCATCCCCTTTTATCAATGGGGCATGGACATTTTGGGACCTTTCCCAAAAGCGGCTGGCGGACTTCAATTCCTATTCGTCGCTGTTGACTATTTCACGAAATGGGCAGAAGCAAAACCTACGGCCGCCATCACTGCCAAAAAGGCCAGAGACTTCTTTTGGAACGACATTATCACAAGATTTGGAATCCCGAAGATACTGATCACTGACAATGGAACTCAATTCGAATCTAAGGAGTTCCAAACTCTTTGCGCAGAACTCTTTATTGGGCATCGCTTCACATCTATTGCTCACCCACAGACGAACGGTCTCGTCGAAGTCACAAATCGCATAATTCTCCAAGGATTAAAAAAGCAGCTTGATTCAGCCAAAGGACGTTGGGCAGATGAATTACCACAAGTTTTATGGTCATATCGCACAACTCCGAATGCCAGCACAGGCGCATCTCCCTTCAATCTATGCTTTGGGGTAAAGCATTAATTCCAGTGGAAATTGGCAGTTCATCTCTACAAAGAGATTTCTTTGACGAAACGACCAATAATCAAAAGATTGCAGAAAACCTTCACGTTTTGGACGAAATCAGAGAAAGAGCAGCGCAAAAAGAAGCACATTACAAACGCTTATTACACCAATATCATAACAAAAGAGTGAAACCTAGACCCCTGATGATAGGAGACCTCATCCTCCGCAAAAATGAAATAAGCAGACAAGAACCAAGCCGAA
Organism: Marsdenia floribunda; assembly: GCA_035583425.1. Taxonomy (NCBI): domain Eukaryota; kingdom Viridiplantae; phylum Streptophyta; class Magnoliopsida; order Gentianales; family Apocynaceae; genus Marsdenia; species Marsdenia floribunda. The sequence continues at coordinate 6,107 of JAXGGT010054499.1, forward strand.
AACTTGACCAAATATGGGAAGGACCATACATCGTCAAAAGAGACTATACTAATGGAAGTTTCAAACTTCAAGATATGAACGACAGAGAACTCGCCCGCACTTGGAACATCAAGAACTTAAAAAAAAATTTCCCTTAATCACATAATGGGACCCCCTAGATCATTATATTCCTCATCGTCTCTGAAACTTCGCCAAATTTTTTGTTATTGTTTCCCAATTCCTTTTCAAATAAATTACTAGATATTTTCTGCTATCTTCGCAGACAATCTATTCCTTTATTATTGTTTTAATTAATTAATCAATCAATTATATTACTTCATTTAACATTTTAACAAATTTTTGATCTCATTTATTATATGTATACACATATTAATCAAAATGGTACAACGGAGAAATTAAATACCACGCTATTATATTCCCAAAGATAGCTACACCCACTTGAGATCTTTCAAATTTTTAGTTCCTTACAATCATTCATCTACAGAACAAATTGAGATTTTTCAAATTTTGGATCATTATAATCATTCATCTACAAAACAAATCGAGATTTTTCTGATTTTCAGCTTCTTACAATCCTCTACAAAATAAAATTCACATCAGTTACCAGACTATGGATCTACATCCATCGTCCCACGCCCTCCCCCCATCGTCGCCTCCACACCTTCGGTCGGAAGCTCTCCAACACTTTCTTCTGGGACGATCCTTTGAACACTCGTCCCTTCGACCACGGGCCTCACAATATTCCGCCCATCCTCTCCTTGCTCCATGACCATATTCTCATCTTGACCATCTTCTTCGTCCGAATTATCTGGCGTAGGAAAAGTCCTCAACAACGCCTTCATATCACAATCGTCCTCCCAAGGCATAGTATAGGCTTTGCAAAACTCCTCATCAAAGTACACTTGCAACTCTTCCGGGAAAAGAAAATCTGGATGTTTCGCATGCACAGCGGTCGCCGCTTGCCTAAACGCATCCTGAATAGTCATCAAATTCGTCCGATTAATCATATTTTGACATTCCTCGGATTTCAGAAATGCCTCGCAAAAATTGAAAGTACGGGCATTAATGTTTTCATCTTCGTCTTTGTACTTATTTTTTAGAAATTTTGCCGACTCCTCCCATTTAGCACGACAAGCGTGCTCCTCCCAATATTTCTTCTCCCACCCATCGGCCACTTTCTTGAACTTCTCCAACTCTTCTTGCAAAGCCATCACCTTTTTCCTTTCACCTTCCAACTCCTTCTCAACTGCACCCTTTGACAATTTCGCTTCATCCAAATCACACTCCAACGCCTTCCTTGCGATGATTTCCTTTTCAGCTTTGTCTTTGACCCTATTGCAGCGACGAAACAACTCCACATCTGCAAACCAAGCCTAGAAAAGAAACAAACGATTACAACACAAAAATCATCTATAATATCAATTCAGAAATCCATATTAACAGAAAAAATCACCAACCTCACATTTTTTCCGGAGCCAATGCCCTTCCAGGTCACCTAAGCCATATTTACTCAAAGAAAGGCTCTCACTAGGCGGACAACTCTTCGTCAAGTAATCTTCGAATTCCTTTGCATTACTCAACTTGCCTTTGGTCATCACACTCCAGTCAGGCACAAACTTTGTCCCCTTCTCTTTCAACACTTTTGGGTCAGCCGCTTTGGCTTTCCCTTTTTCTTTTTCATCAGCTTTTGACAATGGCAGCTCCTTACCCATCGTCTCTTCCAAAACCCTTATATTCTTGCCTGAACCAGCATCCTTCCTAGCAGTAACCTTGTGCCTAACATCCACAACCCCTTCCTTCTGAGACAAAGCAGTTTTCAATCCAGACGATGGCTTTCTCATCGTCTCCTTCGTCGACTCTTTTGCCTTCTCCAACCGGTCATCCTTGGTTTTCTTTTCTTTTTCAGTAAATTGCCTTGGAGCATAATACAAAATACCATCAAACGAATAACTTCCCTTACGCAAGGGAGAATTCAAAACTTTGCTACATGGTATCAAAAATTTACCATCGTCTAGTTTCCTTTTCTTCTTAGCCAAGAGAGCCTTCGCAATCGCTTGCGTAGCACCAGCTCCTGCAAAACCAACAAAAATATTAATAAAAGAAGAAAAAAGCTCCCTAGACAATCGCAATACAAAAAGAGACGATCATAATAAAAATTACCACAAAAACTCACATAAACATATATATATATTTCAAGCTGCCCAGACGAACACAATACAAAATAACAGAAACATTACCACAAAAACTAACATTAACACTACAACCCATCAACACAATCACTACTTTTTATATAGACGATCAAGAATGAAATGCACCATACTTAGCCAACAAAGTTTTACCACCCGATCCCCAGCCAGACCCGCAGCTTCAAGTAAACCTTCTGGCCAATCCAAATACACATCCAATTTGAACTGCAAAGCATTTAACTTCATAATTTCATTACCCTTCTTCTCTCCACCAGCATAGCGTCTAAACTCATTACATAGACGAAACTTATAGTTCCATGGCTGTATCAAGTCCTGAAAATCTTGATGCCTTAAGTAAAAAAATTGACTTTTCCAGCCATGAACGCTAGTAGGCTGATCTATCAAAGGAGACGAACCCGGACGACGACCAAAATAAAAAAATACCTCGCCCTTCTTTTGTCCCATATCTTTGTTGAATCATAAAAAAATGCCTAAAGCTATCCAAGCTAACTGCCACTCCACTAATCTTACATAATATTATGAAACCGATGATCACCTTGATACCATTTGGCAAAATTTGTCCCAAATTAATTTGCCAAAACCGCACAATATCTTCAAATAACTTATGCACTGGAAACCTCAGGCCTGCTCTCAATTGCGCAATATAAACTACAATGCTATCATTTGGACAACCATTGGCATGCATACCACCACCAGGATAAATAATTTCATAACCATCGTCCAATCCATAATCTTGTCTCAACAAATGCTCTTTCTCCTCGTCCAAATCAGACTTGAACACCAAATACTGAGCCACCCCACCTTTTTCTCTCTCTCTTCGCTCAAAACCACATCAGGCTCAATACGAGCAACTTCATCCCCAGCTGGTTCATACAAATTCAACAAATCTTCATTGTTTTCGTCTATGTACGACATTACTACTTCTTGTCCATGGCATCTATATACCACCCCACATCGTCTATTATTTTTTGTTCGCAAAAAAACCCATCTTTATTACCCTAACCCCATAAAAATCAATTTCCTCTCTCTCCTCCGCTAGAAAACGATCATCATCGTCTGACATAGCCCCTTCATACTTAGTAACCACCCAATCCTCTACTCTTTCTGGTGAACTACTCTCACCTTCCTCACCTTCATCCACAGGAACATCACCCAAATTACTATGATAACTAGAATCACTTTTCTCAAACCTCTCTTGATTCCCTCGACTTGCTTCGTCTCCCAGATCGTCCAAATCCATTCCTTCATTATCACCCACCCGTTCGTCCACGATTATTTCTTCCTAATCACCTACCATACTTTCGTCCACCGCTTCAATACGATCTCCCCTAGACAACAGCACTTTGTTACTTAATTTGGACGATCCAATTTCTTGAACGAATCTAGACGATCCAAGCTCCTGGGAAGCATTAGACGATCCCATTCCCCAAGAAGAACTAGACGATCCCAAATCCCCAAACAATTCATTATTCCCAGCAATTCCCCCACTCACTGATAATCGCTCGCGACCCTGACTCACCCCACTATATTCTTCCATAACCCACAATAAAGCAGGACAGAAAACCTCAAGAAAGAACGACACACACTTGTATTAGAAGAAGACATTGTCAGATTTCTCAGACGATGATAAAGATCCTTTAAAATCCCTCAATTGCTAAAATTAGCAGCTACCTATAGGAAACAAAACAAGTGAACCCTTTTAGACGATGACACTCTCTAAATAAAAACTCAAAATAGAATAACAACTATTTAAAACATTACTCACCGGAACACACTCTGAACCCTCATGCCGGAGGATACTTTTATCGTCGGAAACGACGAGACTCCCAAGTCATAGCACTTTTCAAACAACAACAATAGATGAGAAAAATGTACCTCTACATCATCTTTACACAACTAATACTATCTGACCTAGACGAAGCGTCACGTACATCGAGGCGCCCCTTCATTTAATTTCTCGAAAATTCAAACATTCCGACATTACAAATTAATTCTCAATATACCATTATCCTTCATTTCTTTATTTTCTGAATAATA
>JAXGGT010054510.1:0-10349 GCA_035583425.1 Marsdenia floribunda
AACACATTCATTTTCTCTAATACAATTTTCTTATTTGATACAATGCTTATAATATAGAGGTACTCATTGTTTCCCTCATTTATAGTCTCCATATGATATCCGTTAAAACGAATATTTTTAAAACTTAATAAGTTTCTTTGAGACTTAGAGTAATACATAGTATTGTTAATTTCTTTATGAAATATTGTAATTGTTCTTTTGGAACATGCAATTAATTACTAGGAATTATAATAGTCTTCTGGTAAATTTATAATTGCTCTTCTGGAGTATTCAATAAATTTTGTACTACAAAACTTGTAGTAACATATACAACATATTTTGATAAGATACTTCCTTCTATCTTGAAGGATAGCATATGTAGTTGCGATGTCTACAAGACATAATTCTTTATCCAGATACTTTAAAATATATATAATAATAAATATTATAATAAAATTGAAATTACTAGGATAATAGCAATATATTATTATATACATATATAATAAGGAATAACCATTAGGGTAGAGAACAAAGTACCCAAAGCTAATAATATATATAGGATAATTAGGATCACAAAACATTTAAAAAGAAATTAGAACTGGTACTTGGATAAACAGGGAATACCCTCTGAGAGGTTCTAATAAGAACATCAGTACCGTATATACCAGTTACCAAGACATAAATGTAAGCATAAATTTAAAAGAAAAGAAGTGATTTTAAGAAGACATTACAAGAAAACATCGCACTTAACTTTTATACAAACAAAAAACTAAAACTGAAACAAGGTTTAGAAAAGAATTCAAAAAACATTTGAGGTATTTCTCCTCGTTAATTCTCTCTCTCTATAGATATATATATATATATTAAAAAAATATATGCTCATGAAAGTGGATGATATTAGTAAATAAATAAAAATAAAAATAAAAAGTATCGCATTGAATTCTGATATATATGTATAAATCTTTTTGAGAAAAGAAATAAACATAATGATAAAAGATAAATATATCAAGAATATATATTAATAAAAAATAAATGCATAGAATTAAATAATAATAAATATAAGTTTTAATTTTATATGTGGACTCTTCCATCACCGATTAGGTGATCAGTTCTCCCTTTCGGATCTTCAAAGAAGTTAGCTACATCCAAATGAGCGATGTCAATACCAACATTATCCATATTATAATCAAGATCACCATAATTGACCTCAGCATTTTTATCTTTCCTTTTAAGGGATGCTTGATAAAGGTCAGTCAAATGTTTTACTGTATGACAAGTACGAGCCCAATGACCTTTTATGTCACAGCGATAACAAGTGTTTTCAAATTTCTTGACAGATTTTCTTTGTCCACTTGTGCCTTCTTGAAAAACTTCTGGTTTTTCTGTATTATTGTTCCACTTCTAGTGGTAAGGCACATATCTATGACTTCATGCATTATTATTCGTCACGATCGCATTCTCTTCATGGAATGGGGTAGAACCAATAGGATAAGTTAAGAGATAAATAAAATATGAACTTTCCACTTCTGGTGATTATAAGTATTTGGTTAAATTTATAATGTCCTCTTTTGGGATCATATATCATAACAATATTCATGCATTTTTGTTTATATTGTCGTATCTTTATAATGCTATATTTTAAGAGAATGACCATCTTCTGGTGGCAAAAAATTTCTTATAATATCTTTCGACTATCTTCTGGTAGTCGAATATTTTCTACCACTATTTTAGTCGAATCTTTCTTACGACCATTTTCTGGTGGTCGAATCAATTGGGTCCATTATATCCCATTTTTTATTTGGAACGACAATGTCTACTGGATATGTCTTTAATCATTATGATATTGTCTACCAAACATGTCTTAATTAGATACATCTTAGCATCTAATATTCATGAAAAATAAAATCTTTTTGGTGACTTTAAAGAGCCACAAATTTGTTATAAAAATAAAATTACATACATTTTTTATTCTTCTTGATTCAAATCCCAAATTTTAGATTCTTGGATCAAACTTCAAACTTCTTGGTAAAGCTCTCATGGTGGTGTGATAGAGACTCATGAAAACTACTACTAAACTATTCATACAAAATTATTAAATAATATACAAAAACTAATGGTAGAGACTCGTGCCGATAACGTGTTATAAAACTAATTATAAAAGAGATGAAAAGAGGGAAAGATAGAGAGAATATATTGCTCTTGTATTTCATTCATCAATCAATAATAGTTCTACAAGTCTCCTATTTATAGATATACAACTGTACAGACTTAAAAGACTTAAAGACTATGATGTAAAGAAGTCAAGAGTACATGAGAGTCCATTATAGATAAAAGACTAGGGAGCAAATAAGTAAATAGGACATAGGAGTCATCAATGGATATTCATATAATAAATATATTTATAACAATAATTAGTATTTGTGTATAATAAATATATATGTATGATAAAAGTATATTTAATAAGTATACATAAGAATCCAAAAAATTATTATTAAAATTGATACATTAAATCTATTAAACATTACAAGTCATAATTTACTATTATAAAGTTTTTTTATAAGACGGAATTAATATAAATATATTAATTGATTTTAAAATTAATTCATCTCTTAGTAACTAATATTTTTTACAATATTTGCTGCACGGAAGGCTGAACTTTTGTTCCGAACAAAAGGGAGGATTTATGGAAGTTCGCTCGTTGCCCAAAAAATTGCTCATACTGTTCCAAAATTAAAGCCATAGACTCTGCATCCTCCAACGAGGCCTTTGTAAGGATCAAGCAATTGTTTGCAAAAAATAAATGTGATATCAATAAATTCTATCTACTAAAAGGAATACCTATTGTCATCTGAGTTGACTCTGCCTTACAAGGTATCGTCCAAAATCTCTCGACACATACGATAAAAAGGAAAGAGGCGATGAAATCTCCTTGTTGTAACTCCTAGGACGAAGTAAAGTCAGAGAGACAATACCATGTATAAGCACATAGAAAGACACTGAACAGAGACACATCATAATACAATTAGCAAACCACAGAAGGAAATTTCTAATCTATAATAAACTCCTTAAATAATTCAAATCAACGGGGTATTTCCCTCTCGGCGATGACACTTATCCCCCATCGTCTCACTAGCCAACCTTGACCTTTGCTATTTTGAGGTCATATCTAGTATTTAGAGTTTGCATCGATTTAGTATTGTTCTCGCGGCCTGCACTGAAACAGTGCTTTACCCTATATGTCCAGTTAACTGCCATGCCTCAACCCATTTCAGGGAGAACCAGCTACCATCATAAGTTTTTTGCATATCCAGTTTTAATCCCATAAATTGAATATTCAGTGATATTTTATTACACAATTGACGAAGGCTTTCATACGCTATAATAACATTGTCTGTGATTTGTAATCTCAAAACAAAAGCTAATTGTGATGTATCAATCAAATCTGATAAGACACGTTTCAACCTATTGCTAAGAATTTTGGATATAAGCTTATAGAGAAAATTACATAAATTAATGAGGTTAAATTCAGATATAACAAGTAAATTTTTGATTTTTAGAATCAGAACGATGAAAGTTTTATTTAAATCGCCAAGGTCCCTCTTCCCTGAAAAAAAAAAAAAAAAAAAAAAAAACCGTAACAAAAGCCAAAACATCACTTTTAGAAAATACAATGCATGTTGTCAACACCAAAACTTTAACATTTGAATTTAATATTCTATAATACATCTTTTTCTAATTTCAATGCAACTATTATTATTTTAAAAAAAAATAAATTTAATCTAAATATATTTATCAAAAAAAAAATATATTATGAAATTAATATTATATATTGATATTTTAAACAAAAAATTAAGATACACAATGTTAATTTTTTTTTCTCTAAAATATGGTATATTAATATTATTTTCATAAATATAAAATATTAAAGATGAGATATGTGAAATTTTAAATTTTTCTATCATGTAACTTTACTTAGTAATTGAATAAATTTTTACTTTAGTATCAAGAAGAGAAGGAGAATACATTAAAAAGGAAAGAGAAAATAATCCAAATAAACAAGAGGAGGAAACTATAAAATAATAAAATATAAATAAGAATGAAAATAAAATAAACAACAATTAAGTGTTATGTCTAATATAAATAATATATTAATAAAATCAAAAGTTGGATATAAATTTTTTTTTTTAGCACAAAAAAAAAAAAGGAAAATCATGTATTAATACATAACTAGTCGTCCTACAAAGTATGAAGTACAGATGGCTGGGAAAAGTCCCCCAAAATACATGTTGACACAAAGATTTTCCAATTTCAGCTAAATAGTGTGCAACACCATTCATAGTTCTTGAGGTATGCTGGATAATACAGGAATTTTGCACAAGAAATTCCTTTTGTATTATGTCTATAATAGCTCCAAGTAGAAAGATAAATTAGATTCTGTGACACAAAATCACTGCACAATCGATAAGCAATTAGTTTCAATGGTGCAATGTTGCATGCTCTACTGTTCTTGCATTGCTAATAGGCCCTGCAGCTGAAAATATTGTGCAGCCCTTAGAATCTCTAAAAATACACTAGTAGCCTGCACCATCTTCAGAATAAACTGCATCTATATTAAGCTTGTAGTGTCTTGGCTCTCGAGGCTCCCAGCATTTCAACGTATGAACTGTGGGATGATTCTTCCTTGTTCCCAGATCATGGTACTTCCAATAATTCTTAAGAAAACCAAGACCCCTTTCCACCACTCTTTTTGGAGTCGTTTTCTTGTTGCTAAAAATTAGATTATTCCTAGCTTCCCCTAGAGCCCAAAAGACCATTACCACTTCCTCCCCCATATTCTGTGACTAGCTTCTACTTTCCTTAATTACTTGAAAAAATTGAAGCCAAGAGCTTACACTTCTTTTCAGTGTACATAAATTGAACTCCCCATACTTCCAAAATTCTTTCGCAAAGGCAGAGTCCAAAAATAAGTGAGTATCATCCTCCTCATCCATCATACAATTTGGACACACTGATATGTTGATAATATTTGTGTGCATTAGGTTCATGCGTGTGGTCAATGTTTTATGACATAATTAATGCCATAAAAAATGCTTCATTTTAGGTAAAATATGCATATTTCAAATTAAATTCCAGGCAATCTGAGACCCATCAAACGTACTAATCTGATTTTTACGCTCTTGTTCATTTATTGCCAGTTTATAAGCTGAAGAAACCTTGAACATGCCTGTAGGAATATAATACCAGATTAATTTGTCCTCACCTCCATTAGGGCTGATTGGTGTTTTTAACATAACCTCCCTATCTCTTGCACAAAAGAGGATGGTGATTAATTGTAATACCCAACCCCTTTATTAAGGGCAAATAAGGAAAATTGCAATTTTACGTAATAAATATTTAGTATTATGTATTTTAATTTATTGTATAAAATATTTAGGATTTATTTTATTCATTTATCGGAGTTGTTGAGTTCCAAAAAGCTTACACTTCATTTACATTTTAGGAGCTTGTCAATCAATGAGAACAATCAGAGAGAATTCGATCGATGAACAAGGTTCGTTAATTATTCAATCCATTTAGGCTTAGATTTGGTATATTATATTAGATATATTAGATATATTAGATAAAGCCTAAGTCAAATTTTATGATATTTAGGTTGGGATTCAAAGATTGAATAGGTGGATATCAAATTTTGATTGTATATATTAAAAGGTGAGTAAATAGGACATTTCAATTTTTTCGTCGTATTCGATTTCATTGATAACATTCTTGAGTTTCTATTCCTTTCGTATTTATATTCTGTAACCCATTTATTTGTTTTGTTTTAAAAGAATTCTTTTATTGATTCTTTAAAATTAAAAAAAAAGAAAAAGAAAAAAAAAAAAGAAAAGTTCAATTCTTGGTTGCCGGATTCTTTGATTATTTTTATTTTTATTATTATTTTATGTTTTTATTTATTTATTTATTTATTTATTTATTTGTGGTAATTGTTAAAATTTCATTAAAAAAGTAAAAAATTACACAATAAATGAATAAACATCATCCATATGTAACAAGGAAAATACCAACCTAATCATATTAGGTGGAAATACATTACTCAACATAAATAATTTAGATAAGTGAAAAACTGCTAATAAAAAACTAAAAAAAACTAAAGCAAATGACATAATTATCTCTTCTACATCTATAGCATCTTGGTCTCCATTCTCGAGCTTTATCTACAAAGAAGGCTTGAAATCATCTTCTCCTTTTAACAACAATCCAGGAGATCCTGGACGCATCATCAATCTCAAAGAGAGTCTAAGAAAAAGACTAAAATTAAGCAAAGGGCTCATATATGAACGGAGTAGATAAATATATTCTTCATAAAAAAATAACTTAGATTTGTAAAAATCATTCAGAATCTTTACAAATAGGTTCGAAAAAAGTCACAAAATACTTAGAAAGTAGAAGAAATAATACACAGAAATAGGAAAAACAATAAAAAAAGTAAAGTAACAGTAAACAAAAGACAAGAGAAAAAAAAAAAAAAAAAACAGAAGAAGAGGATTCTCCAGTCAAGAAAAGACTTTAGCTGGAGCTTGAACTTCTTGGCCGGAGAATAAGGAGTCCACTGTAGAAGAGGAGGCGACGACGCACAATATTGGGAGAAGTTAGGATTTTTTGGTGGAGAGAAAAGGGGATAGAGAGAGCCTAAAAAGTAAATTATTATTTTATGTCGTTCTTACGAATATATATATATATATATATATGTAAGTTTTTAAGCAACTTGCTCACTGTTTTTTTTTTTTTAATGATGAAGATAATAATGATTTTATTATTTTTATTATTATTATTATCACTTATTTATTTTATATATTACAGAGTTTATTTATTTTATTATTTTCTTTCATAAATGTTTTCTTTTGGAAATATTTAACTTTTTGATTATTATTTTTTAGTTTCTCAATATTCTTGTTAAATTATTTAAGTCTTTCTGACCCAAATATGTTAGGAACTAGTTGGAGAAACATTTTCCACATTTATAAATTCTGAATCCATAAAACAAGGTGAAATAGGTCCCATTTTATAAATTATGACCGTCCTAGCGGAAGTACCGCTAGGGTCATATTCAGTTAAATCAACAAATGTCTTTACTTGTTTGAGTCTACCTAAAAGAGTCTATTTGAGATTGTGATATTTATTGTCTATTTGTTAAATTCATCAAAGGGAAGTTTGTTTTTATTGGTTGATTAGTTGTTTGAAAACATGCATTTTTGCTTTACTGATTTTTAGTGTTTTGAAAAATAATAAAAATAGATATTTTGTTTATTCATTAGGCTTCTAACTCATTCCATTCTCTCTATTCTCCCTTCTTTTGAAAATTCTAGCGACGAGAAATAAGAAAATAAGTGAAACTTTGACTTTCTTTTAGTCTTGGAATTCTTTAGTAATTTATTTATTTTTGGGATTGAATAGTTATTCTTTTTGGATTTGTTAATTTTTTATAAATTTGGGATTGTACCCCTAACCCTGGTTTGATTCTTTTGGAGATTGTGGTATTTCTTTTGGAATTTCTTTTAGGACTTATTTAATGGATTTGGATTCATTTGTTTTTCTTTTGTTTTGGGAATTTTATTTATGTTTTGAGTTGAGATAGAGATCTCGTTTTCTAAGTTGAGATAGAGATCTCATTTTCTGAGTTGAGATAGATATCTTGTGCTCTTGGGGGAAACCTTGAGGTCACGGTCATGCCGTGCCTCAGTTTCAGGGTGTAACATCTAGTGGTATCAGAGCAATAGGCTACGAATCCTTAGGATGCTTAAGTAAGGATTGTGAATTTTGGGATAATGTAGACTTCTATATCAGGTTCCTAATCTGTCTGTTGATATGTGTTTGTAGCTATCTAATTTTATTTTGAATTATTACTTAGATGATAGGATGAGAAACTTTCAGAGGTGGAATAAGCCGATTCTATGAATGTACTGCTGAGGGATTTAGGCCGTGGAACGTCTAAAAATAAAAGTGAAGGTACATGGCCTTCTATGCCACAATTTGAATTTGTTGCACCCTTTCAATGATAGCCTAAATAATGCAGGCCTAACAACACCTTCAAGAAGAGCAATTGAGGGGGCAAGTGGAGCAAGAACACTGCCCTAACCAAGTTGCGAATGGGATAAGATCATGTTATGAATGACTGTGGAAGGCAAGCATTTTGAGCTTTGAGGGAACTGACAATCCAAAACTTGTAGAGAAGTGGCTCAAGAATATAGAGAAGAACTAGAATGTGAAAGCAGATTTAATAGTTTCTTTCCGGACTAGAGAGGCAGAGAGACGGTGGAAAGGTGTTGCATCAATATATGTCACTGAAGGTCGTCATCTAATTTGGGAAGTATTTAGAAAGACTTTCTTGGATAAAACTACTTATTATTATTAAATTTTAAATTTTTCTTTGTTAATTATTCTAGCTAGTATAACATGTGCTTTTTTTTTTTTTTTTTTAATTTATAACGTATATCGTCTTTTATAACTTTAATAGTAAATTGTTAAATTCTCACTATTTTAATATATTTTTTTCTTAATTACATAGGCATATATTTAGTAACTTGATTCGAAATTCTTAAATTTGTTTATAATTTCACGGCATTTAAAACAACAGTTGAGGAGAGAAAAAATGGGGTATTAGGACGCTCTTAATTGCCTCAATGAAGTATATATTATGGCTTTTTTTTTTTGCTTTGATACACTTGATATAAATGTCTCAATAAAAAATATAAGTGTTTCAACTCTAACCACCTCAATAGCATCAAGGTTTTAATTAAAAATATTTTACTATGTAAGTAATAGAATACTTTTAATACTTATAATTTTAAAATATTTTAATAAATATATCTCAATAACTTTATATATATATATATAGTGGAGTGAAGCTTGTAAATATGATTAATAATTTAATTAAATAAAATTTAATTTATTATATATATATATATATATATTAATTTAAAAAAATTAAGGATTATTTAATTTAATTTTTAATTCGCATATTTAAAGGATAAAGTATGCTATTGACCCTCAAAGTATTCAGAAATTCAGCTTTTACCCTCAAAGTAATTTTCGTCTAGATTTGACCCTTAATCTATAAAAATGATTATTTGTTGTCTTTCTGTCAACTTTTTTCGTCAAGTACTGTGTTTAAGGGTTAAGATTGACTTTTAGGTGCATTATTGTCCTAAAAATATTCTTTTTTGGCAGCCAAAACTCCCTTTTTTTTTAAGAGTCTATTGTTATGTGCAAAAACCATAAAATAGGGTTTTTAATCCCATTTTAGTAAATAATGACCTTTTAAATTTTAACCAGGTTTAATCATAATAACTAAAAAAAATTAGGGGTATTATTCAATTTCTTTTAGGATTTTTTCTCTTCTCTTTCTTCTTGTTGCCGGCGCAGCGTGCTGTTTCAATTGCAAGTTCAATCAAACACATATTACATTTCTCAAGATTCGGCTTTTGAGTATCTCTTAGCAATCTGTGCTAACCCCTCAAATTTCACAGAAAAATCAAGAAAATTAGAGTGACCTTTGGGTATTTTTTAGCAGAAGCAATTGACAGACAAAAATTAAAAAAAAAAATTAAAAATTAGAAATTAGAAATAAAACCCAAACTTTGGGAGAAGATAGATGATGAGAAGAGGAAATTTCGCAGAAAAATCAAGAAAATTAGAGTGGCCCTTGCATATTTTTTAGAAGAAGCAATTGGCACACATAAATTTAATAAAAAAAATAAAAATTAAGAATCAGAAATAAAACCCAAACTTTGGGAAAAGATAGATGATGAGGAGAGCAAAAAAAATCAAGAAAAGTAGAGTGGCTCTTGCGTATTTTTTAGCAGAAGCAATTGGCACACATAATTTTTTTTTTTTAAATTAAATCAAGAATTAGGAAAAAAAACCCAAACTTTGGGGGAAGATATATGATGGGAAGAGCAAATTTCGCAAAAAAAAAAAAAACAAAAAAAATCAAGAAAAGTAGAGTGATCCTTGCGTATTTTTGGCAGAAGCAATTGGCACACATAAATTAAAATAATAATAATAAATCAAGAATCAGAAATAAAACCCAAACTTTGGGAGAAGATAGATGATCAGAATACACAGCGTTCTGGTAGTGATTGAGTCATTTGTAAATATTGAAGCTTACCCATGGTTTTAGACATACATAAGAAGGAGTTTCACTCTGACGATGACTGTGGAAGAAGGAGGGCGATGGAAGAAGGAAAAGATGATTTACGACGCTGGAAGAAGAGTGGAAGGAGGATGACGGTGGACGAGGAGAAGATGAAGGAGGTGGCGGCTAAAAGATAAAGTCGTAGTTATTAGGGTTTTATGTTTTATTTTTAACT
>JAXGGT010054521.1:0-10348 GCA_035583425.1 Marsdenia floribunda
TAATGACGAATTTTTTGATAATTAGTTTGCAGCTAGCTAGAAAGAAGAGTCAATGACGAATTTTTGAAATTCACTTACCAAATAGCAATCGCTTTCTGCAAGCTCCAATCCTTGGGTTTGAAGGAATAGTTTTCCTCCATTTGCCAAATTCAAACTGTTTATTGGAATTGCTAAATCTGTTTGGAGCTGAATCCAGTCGCTTATTATTTTTACTTTTACCTCGTGATATATGTATATATATACTTTTTTTTTTTTTTTTTGGTTCTAACTGCCTCATGATATTTCATATTAGCATGAGTCCATTCACGTGCTGTGCTGTTGAAGGGCTATATATCCAAGCCCAAATAAATCCAAAATTAGAAAATTAGGTGGTTTTTTTAAAAAAAAAAATAAAAATTGACAAGTTTTTATATTTAGATATTCATTTAAAAACTATCTTTGGAAACAAATGATGTTTTACTGATTATACATCTGCATTAATTAGATGCAAATACAAATTGTATTTTAATGGATCATCCCTTAAATTTCAGAATTTTTTGTGACATCGTAAGGTCAACAATTATTGAGCTCTTCATCTTGGTAATTTGATTGTTAATGTAAGGGAAATTAGTCATTTTAACTTTTATATGAAATTCACAAAAAAAAAACTTTTATATGAAATTTTTATCATATTTATTGTTTTTTTATTTTTATTTTAACTTTTAAGTGTAATTAACCATTTTGTCTAATTTTGTTAAAGTATTATTAAAAAATAGGTTTGGTGACTCGAAATTTTTTATAATTTAAATAAAAATAATGGATTTATAATTAAGAAATTTTAAAATTATCATTTTACCCCTAAATAAATAGAATAAGTATTAGGCATGTACTATTTTTAAAAAATATTTCAAAGAAATTAAACAAAATGATTAATTATACTAAAAGATTAAAGAATAGAATTAAAAAAACATAAAAAATACAAACTAGGAATTACTTTGTATAAAAACTAATACATTAAATACGAAAACAACAAACTATCAAAAAAAAAAAAAAAAAAAAAAAACGAAAACAACAATTTTCCTTGTAAGAATAGGGATATCCAAGTCTGTATTTTTCTACTCAGGTGAAATAATGACAAAGTGACTTAATATTACTATTTCTTCCGTTTTTCAAATTATGATATTAAAAAATCAAAGTATTGATATCTTCATTTTTATTATTCTTATGTTAATGTTTTCTAATTTATATTTATTAATTATTTTTGTTAAATAAAATAAAAATATATATTTTAAGTTTTTTTTTAAAAAAAAATAAAATATATATTACTTCTAAAATTCAATATGAATGTGAGTTAGGAGAATTTCCTACTTTAAATAAAATTGTTGGTTTGAAATTATACTCATGAAATCCATTGACAACACTTATGCACTATGCAAAATATCAATTTTTTTTTTTTTAAAAAATATTTTTTATTTAAAAAAAAAAATTAAAAAAAAAAAAAAAAAAAAAAAAAAACCGAAATCATTGTATCATGTCAGAAAACTATTTACTGTTTATTCACAATTTTTTTCCCCTTCATGTAAACAAAATGCTACTGCAGTCAATTGATTGTTCATTAATCAACCACAATGTTAAGAGTGCTTATTAATTTAAATTTTTAGAGAAAGTATCAATTTAATTTTATTTAATCTGATATTAAAACTAAAGAATAAATTTAATCTTTGTAAAACAAGTAACAATTTAATTTATCAGTATCTTTAGACAGCTGAGATTTCTGTTAATTAGCCATCGATAGCAACATTTAAGCTGATCATGTGAGCAAAAATGGATTGATGTGGCAAAAAATGTAAGCCACTTTTATACCAGAAAATGAAAACGATAAAGATTAAATACCAACGTTAACTCCTCAAACTCTGTTGAAATAATGGCTTGTCTGATAAAGATGAGAGGGACTTTCCTCCCGTACCAACCTCCGATGATAAAGTAAGTTAATTATCTTATATGAAGGAGGATAAAGTTTGAATAAAACTTGCATAAGAAGTAAAGAAGGAAAAAAATTTTGCATAAGAGCTAAAACCTCTCTATGGAGGAAAATCTTTCTTTTATAAGCAAGCTTGATTATGCCTCGAGATTAGTGAGTGATTGACACGGGTATGTTGGTGTCTCCTTGATTCATTCTCGAGGTGCCACGTGCTCCACTTCATGGATTCCAAATTGTTATTCAAAATGGAAAATAGTTGTCCACTTGAGTAGATGTGTTAGTGCAGGCGGCGTATGTCAGGTACATCACATCATCTTGGTTGTGCATAACACGTTTTAGCCATAGCGGTCGACTTCTTGCTATTGTTTGATTGAAACAGGCGAGGTGAAGCCGGATTGTTCGGAGTACATCCTTAAGTCGAATTATGAACTTAATTCGACTTAAGGCAGTGCAAAGAGTAGACTTGTGAATTCTGCCGTCAAGTTGCTTTCCAACTTGTGCTCCTTGGGGAGCTGTGTACTCCTACGAAGTCAGCTCATATGAGTGTCAAAGTACAACACACAAGGTCCAATGCTTAATTACTTCGCGATCGTTTTAGCCCTTCATGAATATTTCGCATTTGAACTCTTCACTTACTAATTATATCGTTCGTAAACTTTGTGATATCGTTGTAATAGAAAGGCACGTTTCCTGACGTATGAGCAGTACTCCAATAAACAAAGAACGCTATAGAAAATGATCCTCGGATATTTTTCAAACAAATAGCAGGATTTTTTTTTCAAGTTCAAATATCAGAAATTAACCAGAATTCATCCATATCTCTGCATTTGCACAATTAAAACAAACACGGTTCTTATAAAGAATCCCCACCATTATTATATGTAACTGTATTGAATACAGCAAAGTTTAACCCAAATCTAAAATGCACTAACAAAACAAGATTGGTAATCTTATTATTCCGCACACACCAATTATTATCAACTTCCACTTTGATTAGTTCTCTCCGTCTGATCCTCCACACTTTTGAACCTAGCATCAAATGAACAATTAGCGCATACAATTAGAAACAACACAAAGAACCAGCAGGTTAAAAGTACATTTATTACAAAATAGCATATCAATTAAAAAGTGGAACATTATATTAATCGAAACAAAATCAAATGCATTAAGACTTACTACTATAATCTCTGGCATTTCGATTTCCACACCTAGCATAGGTATAGTCACAGTTTTGCCCTCCGACGTAGTGAAGTTTCTGATTTATCCGGTTGCGGTTTCTTTAGCACCTCCATAGAACTCAGCTGCAGAGAAAGCACCGTCGTGGACAATTTATATATGCAAAGTGATTATCGGTACTAATACGGTATCGAGAAACTTAATTAACCGATTGGATTTTATTACCTTATAATGTTCATAGCAGATCCATTAGCAGTATAAAAGAAATTTTGCGAGGGAGGGGAAAAAAAAAAAAAAGAAAAAGAAAAAGAAAAGTGCGAGAAGTACCATTTTCAAAATATCATCCCTAATGCGGATTCGGTCTTCCAGCAGTTCTTCAGGGGTCTGAAGTCGTGGTTGAGGCTTCAATGGTGGATCCTCTTTTGCCGGTGGTACAGATGGATCCTAGTTCATGCATATCAAAGCATCGAAAATAATGACGAACACAGTAACAAATTAACTAATATTAACAATGAAAATATATCTACAATTCTACATGAAACATGTGTAAATTCTATGCTTACTTCAGGTGAGGGAGGTGCAAAGGGTTTCCTTGCTCTTAGTGAAGGAATTGATGAAATGCGGGCAGAGTAGGGAAAAATCCACCAGCGAATTGAGGTGAATGAATCGTAATCAACTGAATTATCTGGAGGAGTACTCGATTCAAAGAGAGCAGCCTCACGGGTTAAGCGGAGATCCTTCAAATAGTTCCTAGCCAGCGAATTCAGGTCATGATATTCTAGTGGCGAACATGGAAACTCCTGCATCGAAAGTAGCTGTGCCGGGGTACATGAACGGTAGTAAGAGTAAAACCTCTGCCACTCCCTAGCAGAAAAGGACCGATCCAAATTGATTCCTTTCTCGTTTATTCTTTTCTTAAATGATTCAGCGGCTTCGGCGAGATCCAGTTCCTCCAAGTAGTTAGACACCATCTCGTTGAACATACTTAAAAAGAAGATCAATTAGGTTACATAAAATGTAAAAAAAAAAAGGAAAAAATAAGAACGAAACATTACATTTGAAAAGTCACGCACTCAACCGCAAGCCGTGCGTTCCGGTCCACTGGTGGGCTATAGCCTTTTCCCTCCATTAGCTATACTCAGACGACAGTATTTTGAATCTTCGATGTAATTGATATGGTGATATTGCTTGGAAATCTTAACCTGGTCACATATTTATACTTGCAAACTAATCACATGAGCAGATGTAACCGTCCTCTCCCTTCTTTTCCTCTTTAGTTTGTTATTGACTATTACTATTTACTTAATAACATTTACCCTTACATCAAGTTTTACAGCAAGATATTATTAAGTAGGGTAATTTTGGCGAATTCAGTGTGTATATAGATTTTTTTTTTTTTTTTTTTTTTTTTTTACAGGGGGTTTAGAAGTATTTTTTTTTTATTTTTTAAATTTTAAAAAAAAAAAAAAAAAAAAGGGGAAAATGATACTAAGCTTAGCGATTCAAAAAGAAAATTTGTTAGAATTAATCAAACCATTTCCATCTAAAGCGTTTTTTTTTTTTTATTCACTCATATTCTTCAAAAAAAAAAAGAATTTAACTAGTTTGAGAGAATAACTTAATCACACTGGAGAATTATCATTTACCAAAAAAAAAAAAAAAAATCACACTGGAAATTTTTTCACAATGGAAAAAAAAAAAAAAACGTAATGGAGCAATGCCACGGGGAGATAGAATGCCCACCGATGGGATTGAAATTTTTGAAAGAATTTTATAAATTTCTAAAAATCAATATATTAAGAAATGAAATTTTAATGATCAAGAAATAAAATAATTTATAATCTCAAGTAACAGGCTAAATTGATAAAAAAAAAATAAAATAAAAAATTATAAGGCAGGATTTTAAAAATCTGTAATCTATAATTTTAAAGCTTTGGAGAAGGACTAGCGGTCTGAGATACCAATTCCCCGTGGTGGACCTCGCAGGTTTTGTATTTTTTTATATCTGGAGTAGGTTTCGTGTTTTTACCTTGAACGTAGTTCCATCCTTAAAGCATATTTAATTATGATTTGCTTGTCTGATTGCGTATGGAACATGAATGAAAGTTCAGAGCGGGTTCTGCCTATAATCTTTTGAATTTTTACTGCTGATGCTTTGTTGAGATACTACTATAGTTACATGCAGATCGAATTATTATAATATTTATACCATCTAAAGTGGTTCTTGAATTATTCATGGTTTTCTTGCAAACATCTGTAATTTGGTTGAAGCCTGTGGCCTCCTTGTGTGATACAGTAGTATCTTAGCTTAAAAAGATAACTTTTGTACAGGGCTTGTGTGGTGTTTGATGATCGATTGTATGTCAGTGGTGGTCATGAAGAGGGTGATTTTATGGCTAAACCTGGATCTCCTATTTTCAAATGCTCTCGCAGGAGTGAGGTAATACAATTTTTCAGTTTTATGGTTTGTGCTTCATCAGTAGATCTCTATGCTCCTTTTCATGTCATTGGTTTTTTGGTTTTGTTTGGTTATGTACTTGAATGATCTGAATTGATTTTGTGAAAGAAGCAGGAATTGCTGAATTATTTTTAAAACATTTTAAGTATTATATTATTTTCATTTGGAAGAATTATTACAAATTAATACAATTTTGCAAATGGATTGTGTCATTATATATATATATATATATATATATGTTTTACATTTACGTTATTGTTTTTAGGAATATTCGACATTTTAGTATTTAAATTATTTTCATTTTTTATTTTTAAATAATTAAGTCCCTGTATTTTTTTAATGGTTTGATAATTAAATTTTTATATTTTATTTTCAAATTTTTAATCCTTAAATTAATTTCATTTGAACAAATTAATTTTTAAATTCTTTTTCAATTAGCTGAATTGATCTTTAAATTATTTATATTTGGATGAATTGATTCTTATAGTTTGAGGATTAATTCGTCCAAATAAAGATAATTTGAGTATTAATTCATCCAAATATATATATATATATATATAAATTAATTTCAATATTCTTATGTTGATGTTTGAAACATATATCTTATATTTTATATATAAGATTACATTCTATTCTTCTAGAAGCCATTTTTCTTCTAATGGCATGATTTGTAAAATTTCAAAATTTTCTTGATTTTCTTGTAATTTTATTGGTAAATGATAAATTCGCGGTTGTCGTCAAATTGGTCAAGATTAATTTAAAAACTAGAAAGCAATATACGACTCACCAGGTCATCTCCCAAGGAAGCCTTAATCGTTAAATCAATTTAAGAATCACAAATCTTAAATAAAGTAGAAAAGGGGGTTTTAGAGTTTAAAGAAAATTTAAAAGCAAATAAATAAGATGAAATAGAATGTACTGTTCATTTCTTTGTAACGTCTCTCTTCTCTAATTTTCGAACTTTCTTTGTAATCATTTTTTTCTTGTTTTTATCTGCCTCCCTTCTAATCTTCTTAGGGTTTCTCTCTTTTTGGTCTTCACGGGCCTTTCTTCTCTTCTAATTCACCTAGCCCGCGTCTCTTACATATTGAGCTTCACTAAAATTATAATATGAGGTCCGTTCTAACTTCATTTGGACTTGGACATGAAATAGAATAAAAAATATAATTAAGAAAACCCAACACTTTAATATTAATCTTATTAAAGTATAATAATCCAAATAACACATAAAAGTTCTAAGAATAGTAGAGAGATGTATTAAATACTAAGTATAAAGGGTCCAAAATATATAAATCTACATGTTATCATTTATCAATGATAATTTTGTAATTTTTATTATAGTTCTCTTCATCTCCCTTTAAATTCATTCTTTTCTTCTTCTTTTTTACAACTAAATTCTTTAATTTCTTTGATATTTTATTTAAACAATGAGAAATAATAAGAATGTATTACTTTTTTTTAAAAGATAATTATATATATATATTCAATGGCCCCATTATAATTAAATAGAATTTTACGATTTTTTTTATATATATTCTATTTAGTTTTATTTTTTATCAATTTTTATCATTACATTTTTTGTTCTTTATCTCTATCTTATTCTTGATAAGATAATAAAGTAATTGTGATTTGTAACTTTTTGCATATTTGCTTTTATTTTATTGTTTAAAAAAATAGATTATAGCCCTATTATTATTGTTATTATTTGTATATTTCCTTCACCAATTTATTACTCTATATATATATTATCTTATATCTATTATATATAAGATTGTAAATATTCATTATACAAGGATACAATATTGTTATTTCTCATTATTGTTATTATTATTATTTAAAATTTATCTCTTAATGTTCTCAATTTTATCCAATTTTTATGACTTTTAACTTTATGTCTCTTTAACAAAAATATATCAAATAATAACTGAATTTTTTGTTTAAAAATAGTAATATATGGAATTAATCTCACAATATACTTTACACTTTTACAAACATATATAGATTAAATTTATTTTAAAAAAATAATAAAATTTACATTTTAAAAATATAAAAGTCTATGCAAAATAATACTCAATTCAAATATTAATTGGAAAAAAAAACTATATAATTAGACATAAATTAATTTTAAAATCAATTAATATATTATATTAATATTTTAAATGTATATAAATTTAATAATAATTTTACTATTTATGAGAAATTTTTATAATTATAAATTAAAAAATATAAAATTTTAATATATTTAATATATCAATTTTAATAATATTTTTCATATATATACTTATTAAATATGATTTTAATATACATATGCATATATTTATTATATATTGTAAATATATTCTTTTTATAATTGAATATATATATATATATATATATATATATATTTCGAATATTGTTGTAATTGAATGAAATTTTGATGTTTTAATACAATCATAATAAATGATTTAATTATTTTTAAAAATAAAATTTATAGAAAAATAACGATGTATGTGTGGTGGAAGATTGTCATCGTGACAAACAAAAATGAATTTGTGATGACTCAAATAAAGAAAAATTAGATTTCATGCCACTTAATCTTCTGAGATGTAAATTAATGCCCCTTAATTTTTTGAAATGTAGTTTGAAATTCAAATATTCAAAATAAGGTGATTGACTCGAAATACCAAACAATGAATTCATCTTTTCTTTGCATGCATTCCTTGAATCTATATTTGAACCACGTTAATTTATTTACTACTTCCTCTTCCTCTTCTTCCTCCACCTCCTACATACAATGCACCACAATTAAATTTATATAAAAATAAAAAGATATAAAATTGAGATTTAAAAATTATTATTTAATTTAATTAATTAGATATTAAAAATCAAGTCAATTAGTATATTTATATTACGTTATATATATATATATATATATGAAATTTACAATAATAATTGGAAAAAAAAAATAAAACTATAAAAATTAGATAAAAGAATTAAAAAATAGCAATATATATACATACATTCCACACCTGGGTTGAAGTTATATCGAGTATATATATAAGAATTAAGAGATTGTTGAAATTTACATGAATTTAATACAAAATTATTATTATTATGTTTCAAAAAATGTTGATTTTTTTAAATTTATTACATCAGATGGATTATGATATTTATTTTTTTTATTATTAATTTTTATATATTTTTTAAATAGTGTATTTACTACATAGTACCAACTAATATCATGACATTAATTAATTACTAAGTTTAAAAATAAACATGTATAGAACTAGGTAGGAGTAAATTCTAGCTATATATTTTCCTCACCTTAGGTAAATTAAGGAAATAGAAACCCTATCCTGAAATGCAGGCATTAAAAGGAACAATCCACTCTCGAACTGCATGAACCACAGTGTAATCAACTCGATTATGATGATCATCACTAGTGTGCAGCGCAAATGTTCTAGCCTCTTCTATTAAGTTGAGGTCTAACAAATAGTGAAAAACTGTCATGTTCAGTGTATGGTAATCCAGTGGCGAAAAATCTGGGGGAAATTCTGGAGACAACTCTGCAATAGACAGCTTAATCGGATCACATCTGTTGCGGTACTCGCAAACTTTTATCCACGTCTTAGCAGAGGGAAAGCCACTCAAGAAAGTATATTGTTCCTTGTTTACTGCTCTCCTAAACGATCTATAAGCATTCATGAGATGCAAATCCATGAGATACTTCGCCACGAAGCCATTAATTCCCTGCAACATATTAATGACGAATTTTTTGATTAATTTGCAGATAGAAAGAAGAGTCAATGACGAATTTTTGAAATTCACTTATTGTTGGGTAGTAAACCCAAGTCTCACATCGGAAATTCAAGGCGAAATCACCTTGAATATAAGTGTCCACCTAACTCTATTAGTATGAGGCCTTTGGGGAGGTGTCCAAAAACAAATCCGTGCGGGCTTGGTCCAAAGTAGACAATATCATACTAATGTGGAGTTCAGGTGGTGTATCAAAGCCATCCAGATCATTCAGGATTATCTTTCTGAGATATTTGTTGTATTGGCAGCCAAGAAATCTAACCCTAAGATGGATTTAGTTGGTTTTTCATATATGCATTTTACATTTTTCTAGCAAATTTCTGCTTTGTATTCCTTCAATTTCAACATGGTATCAAAGCACTCAGGTTGACGTTTGATTTCCTTCTTCATTCGATCACTTTCATTCATCTCTGATTCTTCTTCTCATTCTCTTTACTGTTAGAATGCAAACTTCCAATTTAATGGATACACATAATCCATTATATATGCATTCTTTAGATAATCCTAGTCAAATACTTGTTAATAAGTTGTTTGATGGAGTTGGATTTCAAAGTTGGAAGAGAACGATTAAGATTGCCTTGTCTGCACGCAATAAACTGGGGTTGATCAATGGTGAAATTCAGAAGCCTAGTCCTGAGGATACAAATTTCAAAATATGGGAAAGAGTCAATGATATGGTAATATCTTTGTTATTGAATTCAGTTGGGAAAGACATTGCTGACAGTTTATTATATTGCAGTAATGATAAGGATTTGTGGAATGAATTGGAAAGTAGATTTGAACAAAGCAATGGGACTCAATTATTTCAGTTACAAAAAGAATTATTGTCAATCACTCAAGGATTCAGTAGTATAGCTGCCTACTATACTAGAATCAAGAAGGTATGGGATGAATTATCCAATCTGTATTATTTACCCCCTTGTACTTGTGAAGCTGCTTCTCAAATCATTCATTTCCAG
>JAXGGT010054581.1:0-10335 GCA_035583425.1 Marsdenia floribunda
TATAAATAATAAAAATATCAAATTTTTATTAGGCTTAAAATTTCTAAAATAACAATAACTTATATAATTTAAGTATTAACAACTCAATAAACTATAAAATTTAATACAAAAAAAATATAATAAAAGTTTAAAACTCTATTAAATGATAAATACAAATATGCAATGTCCAAAAATTAAGTACAATAACTAAAACTATCAAATTCCAAACTAAGATAGAGAAATTTCTTCAAAAGATGGATGTTCATCCTCCATCTAAAAAAAAAAAAAAAAAACTATTAATTATATATATATATATAACAAATTATTCATAAACATATTACATATTATATATATTTAAAAAATTATTCACATCAACCACTAATTTCCACAAGAGGAAGAATTACACTGGAATCTACTCTATCACATAACTGAATGGTGATTCTGTTAAACAGACTGATTCGTCTTAAAGAATCTACTATTAGGGTTCAAAAACTTCTCTTAATATTCTTGAAAATGGATTACTACCCGCATCAAAGAATAAAACAAATAAAAATGCAATTATTAGAATTCAAGACCACTAAATGTCTTTGGATACAAGTGAAGAAAAGGGACAGTTAATTAAATTGCTAAAAGCAATCAACTAAAAAATGCAGAAAACAAAAAAAAAAAAAAAATGAAAAAAATGAACTTTCTAGCACTAGAAAGTGCAGGTTAAGCATCCACCTGATTCACCCTCTGCAACTTTTCCAACTTGGCACCAACTTCACTCACCACCACCTTTCAACTCATAAATCACCTAAGATACAATCATATATCCACCCCATTACAATAAAGAGGGGAGAAAAAAATGTATCCAAAAAATTCAAGAACAAACAACCAAAACCTATCATAATTAATAAAACCCAGATAATGATTTTATTAAAGAAACAAAAATCAGAACCTGTCAGTGTTCCCAATTCCAAATAGAAATGTGATCTGATGCATCAGTGGTAACCAACCGTGGATGCGTAGGGTGCATTTAAATCTTCACGATCTTGTCATTTGTAAGACGAAAAGCCTTTAAGCGCAGCATTTTCGTCTCCTTTTCTCGCAAATAATTTCACCAAATGTGAAGTTAATTCAAAAGCCACGGATCTGAGAAGATAAATTATGTTTAGAAAGTTAACTTCTTAGGATCCAAGAAGCTGTGAATATAAGCGATTCAAGTCTTAGATTCAACTGGTGGTCAACTGAGAGCATCCTAATTGACGATGCCCTGCTAAATTCTGAGGAAGCATGGAAGATGAAGGAAATGGCTACTTTTGTCGATTTGCAAGGAGCCGCAGTGCAGAGTCAATAGTAGGGAGGAAGATGGGAGAAGGGAGGAGAGAAAAAAAAAGAAAAAGAGAATATATATATGTGAGGAATAGGAACCCTAACTATTCTTAAAATATTATAAATTTTTTATTAAAATAATAATTTATAATATATATATATATATATATATTAATTTTTTCACAAACGCCCGATTATGTTCGCGAACACTGTTCGAGTTCGCTCGAAAATTAATCGACCTTAATAAAATGTTCGAATTCTGCTTGTTTAATAAACAAACGAGCTTTAATCGAGCTCAAACGAGCTTTGTTCCCCAACGTTTGATTTGTTTGAAAACTCTAACTACAAAGCATGACAGTTGAAATGGGGGAATTGGAAACTTTTGAAGCAGTATTGACAGATGCAGAGAGTGAAAATGACTAAAATATTGTTCTTGAAGAAGAGAGGAATGAGAATGATGATGAAATAATTAATGAGAAGGAGAAGGAGCACATGAGAGATGATTTTAGGGATTCAGATGACATAATGAGTGAGAAATATGAAGATAATGATCTTTTTGAGGTAGTTGTAGAAGAGAGATTAATTGATTTTGATGCAAATGTTGTGGCACATGTTAAAACAAAGTCAAAAATGTCCTTCAAGTAAAAGATGTGGAAATTGAGCAAAATGATATGGTGAACAAAAAATTGAGAATAGGGGAATGTAGTAGGGAAATTAAAAAAGAAAATACAAAGGGAAAAATCATTAGGAGTTATTTATGGGATAATGATGACTTTGATGAAGGTGCTAAGAAGGAGGTTGATGTTTGTGGATTAGAGGCAAGTGATGATAGTAATGATAGTGATTTTGGTTACTTTCAATGTGAATCAAGTGAAGATGATGCTGGTAGTAATGGTAAACAATTGTCTTTTCCAACATTTAGTGCAAAGAGTGATATGAACAATCTTGATTTTACTTTGGAAATGCTTTTCAAAACAAAAAGGACCTAAAATCAGCTATTATCAAACATGAGATAGATAATGGAAGAAAAATTCTATTTTTGAAAAATGATGTTGTGAGAATAAGGGTAAAGTGTGAGTATGAAAATTGTCTCTGGCTGTTGTATGCATATAGACAAGGGCAAACTAATACATTTCAAATCAAGACTCTACAATTTACATGCATGCTCTAGGTCTATCTAGAATGATATGGCTACTGCTAAATTCGTAGAATTAAAGTACTTGGATGATTTTAGGAGTGATAAAGGATTTGATGCAGTGAAGTTTCAAGATAAAGTGCATAGAGAAATGATTACTAATGTTACTTTAAATAAGGTTTATAAGATTAAGAAAAAAGCAACCAATATCATTGAGGGAAGTTATGAAGACCAATATAAATTGTTGTTTGACTATTGTGAAGAAATAAGGAGTAACATTGGGACAACAATTTATGTAAATAGCCCTCTAAATTGTGAAACTGGTTATCGGGTATTTTGGAGAATTTATGTTTTTTTGGCGACTTTGAGGGATGGTTTCTTGGCAAGGTGTCATAGGGTATTATCCAGTGGTTTATCCAGTGGTAGGGATAGATGCTAACAATGGAATCTATCCAGTGGTTTATGCAATTGTTGAAGGGGAAAATAAATCAAGTTGGAAATGGTTCATAGAGGGTATTATTGAAGATGTTCAAATTTATATCTAGTAAGATTGGTATTTTATGTCGTATAGGCAAAAAGTGATGATACACTTACCTATTTCCTTTTCAATATGATTTTTTTTTTCTTTTTCTAACTTCACATGAAATGTTTTTTGTTTTACATGGGTTATTCTATAGGGTCTTGTTCCAGCTTTGGCTGAGTTACTCCCAAGAGTTAAGTAACGCCATTGTGTAAGACACATACATGCAAACATGAAACAGAAGTATTCAAGAGAAGCGCTAAAAGATATGTTTTAAAAGTGTGCTAAAGCAACTTACACTAACAAGTTCGAAGTAGAGATGAAAGCATTGAAGGACTATGACTATGAAGCACACTCTTGGCTAATTCAAACCACATGTCCCAAGCATTGGATAAGAAGCAAATGCAATCCTGCTGTAAAATGTGACATTTTACTCAATAATCACTCTAAATCTTTCAACAAACAGCTAATTAGTGCAAGGTGTAACATTTTACTCAATAATCACTCTAAATCTTTCAACAAACAGCTAATTAGTGCAAGGTGTAAGCCTACTCTTGGTCTACTAGAAAGAGTGAGGGTTCATTTGATGTTACGAAATCAATCAAGGAGAGAATGTGTAAAAAAACAAAAGGGAATAATATGTCCAAGGATAATGAGGAAGATAGAGAAGATTAAGAAAGAGTCTGCTATGTGCTATCCCTCATATGCAGGAGGGACTAAATTTCAAGTGAGGGAATCCTCCATGGAATAGTTTTCAATGGATACCGGGGAGAGATCTTATTCTTGTAGAGAATGGGATATTTCAGGCATTCCTTGTAGGCATGGGCTTGCAACATTAAGGTTGGAAGGTAGGAAACCTAAAGATTTAGTAGATAAGGTGTATAGTTTGGAAGCATACTTGGCTGCTTATAAGCCTATTATAGGTCTATGTAATGGACCAAATAATTGGCCTAGAAGTACATTTGACCCTATCTACCCCCCAAAAAATTGAAACTCCCAAGAAGGCCTAAATTGAAAAGAAAACTTGAGCATGGTGAGAAACCTAAGAAACACTCCATTAATGAGCCTGCAAAACTCAGTAGAAAAGGAGTTACAGTTATTAAGTGCAAAAATTGTGGGATAGTAGGACATAATGCTAGAAAGTGCCCTCAAAAGGATGGAGCCTCAAAGATTCATATTATTCGTTCTAATATGAACAAGTATAGTGCTTGTGGTGTCCTTGGTCATAACAAAAGGTCATGTGCAACGAGTCAAAACCAACTATCTATTCAAAGTAGCATTAGAGAAGTGAATGCACCCACTCAACAGACAATCAATGAAGTAGTAGCATTACTGTTTGTATACTTTATTTTATGTGATTAGCTAAGATTACTCGTATACTTTATTTCATTACTTGGTTGATAATTCAAGAAAGAGAATATGGAACCAATTCCCATTAGTTGTATACTTTAGTCAAGAAATAGTACTTTAGTTTCCTAAACAAATTTTCCTTTGCTACCAAATTGAGTCTCATTATTTGGCTTGTGCAGAAATACTATACATGAGTTATTTTTTATGTCTATTTTTTTTTTTCTCAGTAGAAGAGCATATACTATTTTTTTACTCTTTATACTTGATATATTATTAGGGGATGATTGTGTAGCTTCCACATCCATAAGTTTGTATATCTTTGTACAGTTTAAGGTTGGAATTTAAGTTGAAAATATGTCCATCTTAACTAATCACATAGCCTATATAATTTTGGTATTACATGAAAGTCTTGTCTAATGCATACCAAGGACGACATCCATTACTATTTGTGTGCTTTGAAATTACTTTATATACCTATATATACATATTTTAAAGTTTTTATTTTACTAATTGCTTCTTATTTTTTATAATTTAGACTGCTATAAAGAAGAGCACACTTTGAAAGTAAAGCAAAGTTTGCACAACTGCTGCTTTTTTGGACAAATATTGATTCATATTTTTTGGATCAAATTATCATAAATGTTTTTGAAATTTGACTTGACATTGGCTAATTTTTTGGACAACTATACAAGGAGATCTCATGCTACTTGGGTTGCTAGTAATATCCTGAATTATCAAGAGTATTATGGCAATGACTAATTATTCTAAATTTAGTCTATTCCCAATTCTAATTGTTCATTTTCAACTACAGGAGGAAAGTGTTGTTGCTTTGGAGGATAGTTCAACTTTTTGTACCCTTGACAACTTTTTGTTACAAGTTATTGACTATCATATTCCCTCTTTTAATGATACCTTGCATATGCCAGAAAGCATTGTTGCTTGATTTATCTGTAAAAGCTATAATTGAAGATTTTACTTACTGTTATCTTGCTATGAAGGACCTTGAGTTTCTCCTTAGAAGACAAGTAAGCATTATCTACAGAGAAAAGCTAATAGGTACTTTTGGTATTGTGCACCATGAGGTATGTGATTTTGCCATTTTCTACTATATTTTGAGGTTTTTCTTTCAAATTGTAAAGTCTTTATTAACTTGGATATACTTGTGTACCATCTTAAGATTTCATGCTTGACCAGGTTGCTTTAATATTTGATAGATGTGATCTATATTTTGTGGACCAACATGGGGTATTCAATTATATATGTTGTGATGAGTTCATACTTTCGAAAACTTTCCTTGATAAGGTAGGTTTACATGTCTTTTAGTAGCAGCATACTCAACCTGCTTTAGTTTCTACTCTTGTTTTCTGGAATTCTTATTGGGAGCTTGGCAGAATAATTATTTGACTTCTTATTATGTGCTATAGGAAGAACACTTGTAATTGCATTTAGCATATGGATTTCATGAAGGTTGAGCATAATACAACATAGTGTGTGCTATTGATTGTAATTTCATCTAGTGTTTGGACTTCATAAGCAGGCTTTGATAATTACTTACCACATTATCTTGTTATTCTACTCTTTATCCTATCATATATGGAAAACTTAATGTTACATTTTTCTCTATTCCAAAAGAGAAATTAAGGTTTGCTTCATCTTTCATGGTATGCTGACTGTATCAAAGTGTTAATTTGGCAGATTCACCTGCCATTTATTATTGTATTTTGCATGTGGTGTATAGTGTGTATTATTTGTTCTTGGTTTTTCCAATTTATCTTGGAAATCCATGCACTTGATCCTTTGGACAACAGAATGCAATATTTACTGCAAGATTTCTCTTTCTTCTCCCAAAAATTGACATGTTTTATCCATCTTTCATGATATATTTGATTGTGGGAGTAATTTGTATTTTTAAGCAAACCTAGTAGGTTTTGCAAGTCCCGTGTGTATCTCTTTGTTGTATAATGTCTCACAAAAAATAAAAACATTATGACTTTGGATGGTGCATTTTGCATGTCTTAGAATTCCTCAAGAAGAATGTTCTTAAAAATTCTTTAAACTCATGTATAGAATTCGAAAATTACATTTCTCTTATTTGTATATGCTGCCCTTTTGAACTCATGTATAGAAGGGTGGAGTTCCTTTTGTTATGGGAACTACAGGAGGAGACATGGAGCATTTGTTCAAAACTATAGTAAACTATAAAGTTTATACTTTGATCTCCCCACAAATGGGGAAACAGGTCACAAAACACTACCTCTATTTATTTGGTTAACTAGCAATTTAGTAATTATTTTTTTAGTACTTCTACAATAACTTCTTCTTTTTTTCTCTCACAATTAGGTGTTAGCATTTCTTACATCCTTGGAAATTGCAGCAGAGCAATTTCCTAGTGCCTTTTCTGGATATTCTCTACAAGTACTTTCTTCATATCTTTTTATCTTGAAACCACAACAAATAAAAATGAATCTTATATCGAGTAGAATTTATTCATAACTATAGTGGTGTAGCTTATTTAGTTCACATTCGTACTCCTCCTAGTTTACATTTGCTTAATAGAACAAGTACTTGCAGTGAGTCAAATAAATCTTCAATGAGAACTACTTATCCTTCAGAATTATGTACTTCTTTAACAATTTAAATTTCCAAAATATGGTAATTTCCATTATGGTAATTTCTGCATGTAAGACATTGAAAGTCAGGATGTAATTTCATTCAAGAAACAGTCCACTAATAGCTCATTTTGATAATGAATGGTGGCTCTAGTTGATCTATCTGTTTTATAACTCAACTGCTTGGTACTTTTAGATCATACTTAAATTCCATTCTTAGATCATACTTGAATTTCTCCATTCTTGGTCTAATTTCTTCTGTAAGTGTTCATGTCTCATGTTGTTCACAAAACTTTGGAAGATGCTGCATGAGGGTATTTCTAGATGATTTTTAACTGCAGGAGGAAGCTGTTGCTATTTGGGAATTTGGAGGGTATTTCAGCTTTTTTTACAAAACTTTAACAGTTTTTTGTACCCTTGACATTAAGTAATTTTACAATATGCAAGTCAATTTCCCAAAAATTCCTTTCATTTTCTTTCTATAGATAGTTTGTACAAACAATCCTTTATAGTGCTTGATTAAGCAATAATTTCCCAAAGTTAGCAATAATTTTGGCTACTGATAAGGTACAATCAAATCAATCATATAAAACTCTGAAGAATTAAAATATGGGAACCAACTCACAATAAATTCATAATCAAATAAAATAAATAATTCAATCACTCTTTTCCAATCCATAGAAAGGTTCTTTCCATTGAGCAAATATAATATAAATTCCATCAAGATATATTCATCTCAAGTACTGAATAGTAAAAGAGTGAGATAACTAATTCCATAAGTGAATAAAACTTGCTAATACATGATTTTAATCACACAATACATAACTTCTTATCATTATATAAACCATCTTGACAAAGCATCATTCACATAATACTTGAAAGAGCTATAGTTTTCCATCTTCAAATGCAGTTTGAGAAATCTTTAACTCTTCAACAAGAACAAATTAATAATAAATATGAAGCTAAACAACATCAATGCAAACTATTGACTTTTAATTTTTCTTCTTTGCAGCTCACGTTCTTCTTCTACCTTCTTTAACTTTCTTTTCAACCCAGGTATTGCAACCAAACAACTTCGGCAAATCGATGGATCAAGCCAATAAAAATAATTACAACAATTTAAAGCCTAATAATCAAAATCAAATAGTCAAAAATCAAAATATAATAATATTTGTCAAATTTCTGCAAAAATTTAAAAATTTTAAAAAAAATGAAAAATACCCTATAATTCGAACTACTAAAAAAATGTTTCAT
This sequence comes from Marsdenia floribunda, assembly GCA_035583425.1. Lineage (NCBI taxonomy): Eukaryota > Viridiplantae > Streptophyta > Magnoliopsida > Gentianales > Apocynaceae > Marsdenia > Marsdenia floribunda. The sequence goes on from JAXGGT010054581.1 coordinate 8,162, forward strand.
TGGATTTCTATCTGTCCAAGAAGTTTTAATTTTTGCAGTCTTACCACATGAACAGAATAATATTGGAGGAGAAGATGAAGTCTCACTTCCTTCACTTAAATTCATTAATAACACTGTATTGAGAGGATGATTCTTTCATATATTTGTCTTTAATGGCAACGATAATGATTACAATAAAAAAGAAAGAAGAAATTTTTACTAAATCTAAAATTATATTGTAGTATGATTATTCACTATAGCACAAATGGAAGAAAAAGAATTTTTAAAGAAGACAAAAACCATAAATATAATTTTGGGGCCCTCAAGAAATCAGAAGTTTTTATAGTCGCGAAAGTTACTAAAAGTTATCCAATGAACTAGCTGACAGAAGGATGAGGAATTTGCAACATTACTGAACCAAGCTAACAAGATAGATTGCATTGCTCAATGAGCAAAAAGAGACAGGAGGATTAAAATTTTTCTGAAAGAAAAAGAGTAGAAAAAGCTCCAGTCTACTGTTACTGCGTCTAATGGTTCTCCACCTTTTATCATGGGCAACTTTATACATGCAGTACTCTGCACAAATTTATGATAGATTCTTGCAAATATTCAAACTTATAATACATACCCTCTCATGGCATGTTGTTGAACTATAAAATTTAGAAATAGAAGCTTGAGTCCAGCAAACAAGACAAGCCTTCAATTAGCATATACACAGTGATCAAACTCAACTATTCACATTGGCTAGTCAATGAATGCTCAGACTATGTAGACTGTTTAATATTAACATGAAAGCTTAAAATGCTAAAACTAAGAGTTGAATTAGATGTTATATTGTTCTATTTTGACCTACTTACAATTTACTTCTTAGCTGTGACAACGATACCTAGTAGACAAGTATTGAAACATATACTTCAAATAAAATATTCAAATTTTAGGATATTACCAATCATCCAAAACAATTCCACAATATATAACAATAGAAGTTGAAATTGGCTGTGTACTTGGAGAAATATAAGAATCTTCTCGTCATTTATACAGATGTTTAATAATGATATTATTCATCCATGGAAAATTTAACAATTCACCAAACAATTCTCCAAGATATCACTTCGAAAATTGTCTTATAATCAACTAAGTTTTACAAATAAATGAAAGAAATTTTAGATGTCAATTCAGTTGCAATATAATGAGGGCATGAAGGCAAATATACAGGCCAGCATATATCAAGAAAATATTTAGATCAACACATATGTGTTAGTTTAGTAATGCCAAAACTATGAAAAAACCTCATTTGTCAAAGTTAATAGAAGCACAACTATCATTGACCAACAACCAAAATCTAAAGAATAAATTTTGGTGAAAATTGACATAAAAGTTCAAACAAAATGTCCGAAAAATTTTGGTAGAAAACAATATCAATTTTTTAATGTTCACAGACAAGCTAAAATCGGAAACCAAAGAAAATATATATCAACATCCTTCTTTTAAGAAAGGTTTTAAAAGAGAGGGGGGAAAAAAAAACTAACCTGTTCACGAGAAGATTGAATTTTTTCTTCAAGCTGACCGACAAGCGTGCTGAGGTTCTTTCAAGTTGACCGGCAAAGCCAAAGAAGAGATCTAAAATTCAATCAAATGGGTTTTTACCTTTAATGGGTGTTTTCCCAAATACCCTTTGTATTGAAAAAAAAAAAATACAAGTAACTTAATGAAAAAACTACTGGGGGACTAAATTAAAAATTAAAAAATTGATTAAGGATAGAATAGGGTTAAAAAAAATATAGGGACAGAACTGACTATTTTCTCTTTTTTAATTTAAAGACTTCATCTAAATATCACCACACACACCCCCCCTTTTGATTTTTTTATAGAACATGTAATTATGGACAACATTTTAATTCCTCACAATAAAGGACTTTTTAATGTTTATATGAAGTTTAAAAGTGTAAATTTAATTGTAAGCAAAATGAACATTTTTAAATAGGAAAATTAGTCATTTTAGTCTCCAAACTAATTTCGTTTGGACAAAGAGGTCCTTGTTTTTTAATTTTTGGATAAATAAATCCTCATTCTTTTTTCGTTTAGACAAACGGATCCTTTTGACCAATTTTATTTAGGAAAAAGGTGTTAATTTTTACATGATTTATTATTATTCTACATATTGTGATGATAATTATTTCATTTTATTTTTTAAT
>JAXGGT010054592.1:0-10331 GCA_035583425.1 Marsdenia floribunda
AAAATTTTTCATATATGAATAATTTATATAGATGGTTATATCCAACGGTCGGATTAATTATTTAATTTATATAATAAGACGTTCTTTATATAATTAATATAAGCATATACATTTTATGTTACATTAATAAACTTTTATACTTATATTTATGAAATAAGGAAAATTTTTGGATTATTATTGAGATATATATATATATATAATAATTGTGACAATGTGTAAGTGTTTAAAATGCAATTATATACATTAAATATATGATAAACCCTAAACCCTAAACCCTAAAATACCCTAAAATAATGCATAAAATCAAAAGCCGTTGCTGAGCACTCACAGATTTGCGAGGGCTCAGCGACGGTGAACTATTAAAAAAAAAAAAATGGTGCCGCCTTTAATTTTCCACATAAAATTTACAAAAAAAAAAAATGAAGGGTCGTCGTTAAGACCTTGCAGATCTACGAGGGCCCAGTGACGACATTTTATTTCCCCTCAAAAAAATAATAAAAAATAAAAATTACGAAGGGCCGTTGCTAAGCCCTCGCAAATCTGTGAGGGTGCAGCGATGGGACTTTATTTCCCCACAAAAAAAAAAAAAAATTCAGTGTCGTCACTAAGCCCTCGCAGATCAGCGAGGGCCATGATATCGTAGCAAATTTGCGAGCGATTTGGATGGGTGGTCAACGGAACAATTTCCATTGGTATGCGGTCGTTGTGCCCTTGCTGATTATCGAGGACCCGTGCCATCGCTGATGGCCATTGCTGATTAGCTGTTTTCTTGTGGTGTTTACAAAGAACGAGGAAGAATTAAATTGGAGTATCAACCCTAGGCTGATTACGTATTCTCAATATTGATTTATATTCTATTTCATCTTGTTTATTTACTTTTAAATTTTATTTAAACCCCCTTTTTCTACTTTAATTGAGAATTGGTGAATTCATTGGTTTAATTTAACGATTAAGGCTTCCTTGAGAGATGACTTAATGACCACTATATTGCTTTCTAGTTTTTAAATTAATCTTGGCCGGTTTAACGACAAACGTGAATTAATTCTTTACCAATGTCCCATTTTTCTTTCCATAAAATCCCCTTTTCCGTAATATCTATGTTTAAGTACTCATGTGACTAGACATTGAGGATGTTGTAATAATCTCCAACCTTGCTTAATAAGTAAGGCTTGATTAAAGAGATCCAATTGGCTAAAACCTAGACCCCATTCAGCCTTTCCTCTGCACATTTGTTTCTAAGATACCCATGATAAGCTATGTCCATTCGTGATAATTGAATAAATATCATTTCACAACTTCATGGTAATCTATAGATTGACATTATATAAGTGGGAATGACTTGTAGAACCGACTTTATGAGAATCTCCTTCTACTTCCATCTATGAATTTTCTTCCATACCCATTCTTTAAGATAAGCCAAATTTCCTTCTTTAAGGGCCCATCAAATAAGGTTATCCAAGATATTTTCCCTCACAACCATTTATTTGCATATCCAATTGTTGTTTTAAAACGTGCCTTCTTGGAGCTGTAATAGTTTTTGAAAAATAAATAGAAAATTCCTGGGGTTTTATCTTCTGTCCAAATGCTCATTCATAATCACATTTTTTAACACTATAATTCCTTTGATGTATCTTCTAAGAAAAGTAAGAAATCATTAGCAAATAAAAGATTAGATTTTTTTTGGTGTATTTCTCCCCATTCGCAGACCTAACTGTTCACACTTTCCCACAACTTGAATTATCAAACATGAAAGACCTTCCATACATAAAATAAAAAGGTAAGGAGATAGGGGATCCTTATATCATGAGATAGTTTAAAAGAGACAAAAGGATAGCCATTGAAAGGAATTTTAAATTGAACAGTTGAGATATAACTCAGTATGAAAGTAATAAGATTACCTTGAAATCTCATCTTTCCCATAATTCTAGTAAGACCATGCAATTCTATCATAGGCTTTTGTCATATCAACCTTCATACCAAAAACATTAGAGTGATCATTCCCTTTCCCAAGCTTGAGCTAGTGAAAAGCCTCAAAAATTGTTATGATATTGTTTGTTATTAACCTACCACTTACAAATGCACTTTGTGATCCATCAATTAGTCTCACCAATATCGGGTTCAATCGAGCCACTATCACTTTAGATAGTATTTATAAGAAACATTACAAAGGCTAATAGGTCAAACTTTCGACATCTTACATGGATTTTTTGCTTTTGGAGCTAGAGGAATGAAAGTGTAATTTAGTTCCCCAATGTTCATAGTACCATTAAGACAGTCTAACACCACCTTCGTGATATCTCAACATATAGTATTCCAACCTTTTTGGTAAAAGGTAGCTTGATAGTCATCAGGTCCTTGAACTTTTGTTGGATGTAATCTTTAACAACTCTTACCCACTTTCTCCGCAATGTATGAACTTTCCAACCAAATTCAATCTTCTTCCATTAGACTTTTGAACACATCATTGCTAAAGATTTCTCCAAATTTGTACCGTGTTGTTCACTGGTAAAAGGTGTATCAAAGAAGCCCACTACAATCTGTGATATATCCTACTGCTTTGTGAATCTCGTACCATATTCATCCTATATTCTATTAATATGATTTTATCGAAAGCGATAATTTGCATGGCGATGGAAATAAGTTGTATTATGATCACCATGTTGCAACCAATTTTAATGAGACCTTTACTTCTAATAAGCATTTTATACATCCAGTCACTCTTGAAGTTGTCTCTGAGAAATTTTAATTTCTTCACTTTCAGACCCAATATTAATCAGATTACTCATGCTGCTTCGAGCCTTCTTGATTTTCATTTGTAACTCCCCATATTTCCTATTGTTCCATGCATATAATCTATCATCTAAATATTCTAGAGTGTTTTTTACCTAAATTTATCTACCATTTATAGTTTTAGCCCAAGTAGTTTTGATAATGTTATGGCACTCCTCCTCCTTCAACCAACAAGGCTTAAAACACTTTGGCCTTTCCTAAAAAGTTGCTAATAAATCCTTCTTAGAATCCAACATTAGTGACAAAAATAGTGATTGGATAACCATTGGAGTAATGGTTATAATACCTGTTGATTTTTCTATTTAAGAAATCCTATTTCCAAAACCCAAAGCAAATTTAGACCAAGTTAATTCTTGTCCTTTTCTTTGGTTCCACTATATTTAGTTAATCCCAACTCTACAATGACATCCAAAAACTTGTTCATGAGATATTCCGGGCTACCCTAATCTCATGAGAATACAAAATTTCATTGAAATCAACCATAATATCCCAAGGCTCATACCTATTCAAACCTAGTCGATGTAGAAGCTCCCATGAATGGTCACATTAAGAAGTTTCCAAGTGTCCATACATCTAGGTAAAAGAATGCTTCCATACTATGAAGCCAATTGGAAATTTTAATATCTATATGTCCAGGAGAATAACTCAACAATCGCACATCCAACTCTCATCACTCTAGAAAATAGCCAAACCTCCTCCTAAACCTACCCTATCAACCGTAGAACCAGGCAAAAAAAAGAAATTTAATTTAATTTTGAGAATTTGAGAAGAACACATTTTTGTATCAATATGAAAAATTAAATACGGTTTGAAATTCTTTATAAACCTCAGCAATTCCGACATAAGTAGCTCATTGTGATTCGCAGGGTTGTCCCACAGCCTCCACTGTTGAAGATTTTTGTTTTTTTGAGCACTTTCCATTTTTCATACATGTTTCAATTATTTTGGAAGAAGATGGATTTCGTTTCTTTAGGGTAATATTGGTAAGGGTTGTGATTTTGTTTGTTTTGGAGAGTATAAATGGATTTTCTTGGGTAGCTGGTCATTAGAAGGCATTGATGGGTGTCGAATCCACCTAATTAATTCCTACAAAAACACTACAACTGTAGATAGTGGTTAGTAAGATTGACCCCACATAGATTTGATAATTTAACTAATTTCTAATTTTATAGAACCAACTTTGAACAATAGGGTTATTTTTAATATAAAGTCTCAATCGCAAAACAGATAAATATATAGATAAAGACATTCAACAAAAGGTATCACATCAGTTATGATTTTGTAACGATCATCGATTATAACAAAATAGTTAATCTATGAAAAATTAGTTAAAGTCAATCAACCTCTAAGAGCCAATCTTTGCTTAAATAATAGATTAATTACGAGATCCTCGATAACTAATCTCTAACCAAACCAGTGAATGGCCTAGAAAAGAATAGTCAAGAATTCAAAGTCAATAGATAAAAAAGAATAATTGGTGATAAAACATATGTATCTATCAACACTTGATCATGAAAATCTATAACATGAATGGGGAGCAAAGTTAGAATCGTTAATTGTCATTTCCTCAAACAATAATTAGAAATCGCTTTGTTCTTATTATTTAACCACTTATTCTAGACTATGAACAATAACTGACTCAAAAATCTGGATGGTAGAATAATTTAAAGAAAGAATCTATAAGCACTACTGACCTTATTGATAAAATTCAGCATAGAAGATTTCACGAATACCATAGAATAATAGGAGCATAAAACACATTTAATCTCACACAAATTACGATAGTCAAACCTCAATGATCCTTAGTTGAATAAATGATTTCAACAACTCATATCTTTAAATTAAAACCAAAATTTGTCTTCTAATGAAAGAATTAGCTTTTACGTTGTTTTACATGACTTATTTATAATACAAAATTGTAATAATCCTTATAGAACTAGGAGTATAATCTTAATAAGGCTATAACTTTGGAGTCTTGCAATCTTGAATTCTTGAGTTTGTTAGGTTTCTTTCTTGTAGATAATCTTGAAATTCTTGCCCTTGTCAAATTTAATTCCTTTTTAATGCAAATCTCATAAAAATACTGAAAAGGCGATTTTAACCCTACAAAACACAAAACTAGAGATAAAGCCTAAAAATGGAAATAATGATAAATAAAATTAGGTGAAATTGATATAAAATATGTGAATTTATTTGCACTCATCAAGAATAAAAGATGTGGTGGTTTGCATAGATTTTCCTTTATCCGGTTTCTCAGGTGATTGTTGTGGTGTAGAAGTGGATAATGATAAGACAATAGGTTCTTGACGAAGGCTGGTAACTTTTTTATGATTTTTAATGGCAAATAACTGATTAGATCTAACATTATCAACAACCCCAACCAAGCCAAAAGACCGGACTTACAACATGTAGTTGAAAGTCGTTCATATTTCACTAGAGCAGCATGAATGACTTCATTAGGTGAGCTTTTGAGCATGGATGAGGCGCTTCTATGACTTTGTATGAAACCAAAATCCATTCACGTTACATGCATTGTAACTTTCTCCTTGGTTGTAAGGCTCATTAGCTAGCTCATGAACCTTAGGAAGAATATAAGGGTTGTCTGCATTGGCATTGACCTATTAATTGTATAATAAGAATTAAAAAATTAACAAATGTATTTTCTATTATTAAAAAAAGTTATTTAAACGAAAAGAACAAAAAATCACATATTCTTTAATCCAAGAATGGAAAGATAGTGCATGGATACTTTGTCTCTCATGCAACCATACCCTCGGATGTTGTCTATTAATAATAGACATGTGAAGGCTACAATGACATTAAAATTAAAATAATAAATTCATGAATGTACAAGTTTTTTTAGACATTAGAGTTAGCTAATACCCATTTGTGTGCTTGAAGGATTGTAATCCTATCAAAAATGACATTTGAAGCCTTTCCAACCGGTTTACCCATGTCACTTTCTCCATCATCATATCTCAATGATCTATTATCCTTGCTCTCCACATCATCAAGATAAAGGCTCACAAAATTCATATACTCCTCCATTAGATATCCACTTGCAATTGATGCTTTCGGCCTTGCATAATTGCGTATACTAACATTAGATTAGATCGAAATAAGTATATATATCTATAAGGAACTGAAATAAAGCTTTCAATAGGCATCATGCAACGAGGTTGTGCTGGTCCAACAATCATGGGATCCTCGGCATGATGAATTGACAAGTGCTACATTATGTCGAAGAAATTTGGAATAAAAGTTATCTCAAGCAAACACAATGTAAGTGCAAAATGATCTTGGAGTTGCTCAAGAGTGTTGGCTTTATTCACTTTAGAGCATAATTGCCAAAAACAAGATGCAATCTGTATAAGAATTTGCACCACTTTCTTTGGAAATGTAATATATGCTGCAAGTTGAATAAGTTGTTGTAATATGACATGAGAATCGTGACTTTTCAAACCAACCATAGTCCAGGGCTAAATTAACTCGACGTGAAATATTTGAACAATATCCATTTGTAACTCAAAATATCTTTAGCATTGTTAAAAACACTTGAACTTCATTTCTTGACATAATGTAAGGTGAGGGAGGCAAAATGTATCCTAATCTAGAGGATCTCAAGATTGGATGTAATGCTTGTCTAATGTTCATCACCTACAAATCTTATCGAGCTTTCAAATTATCTTTTGATAATTGACTATCACCCAATACTGTGTATAAAAGATTGTTTGAAAAATTCTTCTCTACATGAATGGGATCAAGATTTTGTCTTATACGATTAGTTGTCCAATAAGGCAACTTGGTAAGGATGAAATTCGCGGTTGTCGTCAAACCGGCTAAGATTAATTTTAAAACTAGTAAACAATATAGTGCTCACTAGGTCATCTTCCAAAGAAATCCTAATCATTAAATCAAATTAAGAAACCTATGATCGCAGTCCAAATTAAAAAGGGGGGTTCTTATGTTTAACGAAATTTAAAAACAAATCAATTAAACTAAATGAATTTAAATGCAAAGAATAATGAGAAAACGTAATCAACCTAGGGTTGATACTCCAATTTAATTCTTCCTCATTCTTCCTAATATTCTCTCTTGAAATTCTAATCCCTTGATTGAATTCTAATTTGGAATCCCAAATCAGATCAGATCACCTACTAACAACCTATTAGAATTCGATTAATTATTAATACATTTTCTAGAAAATCATCTAATCCATCAACTCATGTTTAATCTAGGACCCGTGAACATCAAGGTGATCTATGAATCCATAACAACTCCAGATTTGAAAACAATTAAATAGAAATAGACGCATAAATTCAATTAACAATCGCCAATCAAATTCAAGTTTAATCTCAAAAACCCAATCAATCGAATAAACATTCAACCTATAATCTCATATAATCAAATCTAAAAATGAGAATTACAACCTGATATCAATGATGTTCTTGAACTGTGTATTGCCGTGGAAGCATCTTCCACTAGTCCAATTGTGAGGTGTTTAAGCTGCCATCACAAAATCTTGTATTGCCTTCATGATTTCTGAAATTTCTCTCTTCTCTCGCCTCTTCACTCTCCAAATTCTCTCAACTCGAATTTTGCCTCTTTTTCCTCTTTTATCTACCTCTCTTCCTCTCCTTAGGTTTCCTTGGACTTCACAGGCCCCTTTAATTCTAGCCTGTCTTCCTTGCATATTGGGCTTCACAAAATAAAAATATAAGATTCGTTCTAACTCTGCCAGGCCATTTGGGCTTGGGCTTGAAATAGAATAATAAAAATACAATTAAATACCCAACAATTTAATATCAATATCATTAAAACATAATAGTCCAAATACCACATAAAATTCCTAAGAATGGTAGGGAGATATATTAAATACTAAACATAGAGGGTCCAAAATGTGTAAATCTATATGTTATCACAACTCCCAAAAGATATTATTCTTTTTCCAATTGTTCAGTGTGATATCAAACTTTTTCTCATAATCAGTTCGAGCTCTAAAAATCAAATCTTCTCTCTTGTAATCCGTCAAGCATCCTTCAAGTTAGTTTCATGATTCTGTACCAGTAAATCTCCTTGTTCTTTCTGTAAGCTCTATACCACCATAAAAGGATACTTAGTCTTTACGGAGAAAGCTCCAACAATCTCTTATGATCTAAGAAGCAATATTTACCCCTATTTGGTAACCGATATGACAAACAATTTATACCACAAATGTGACATGCTCGATCATTGTATACACTCTAACCCGACAGATTTCTTAAGACAGGAAAATCACTAATATTCCACATGATAGTGCACGTAATTGAAACATCAGCTTGGTCTTCGCATTAAAGGTCACACCATCATCCCATAATTATTTCAACTCTTTGATCAACAGGTGCAAGAAGACATCAATTTTAATGCCTCGACTTTTAGGAAATCTATAAGAGTTGATAGGATGAAATATGGTTGCTTCATACACAACGAGGGAGGCAAATACAACAGGCCAAGTATTGTGTGGGATATGCATATGTGAAAATTGACTAAATCCATGCGATGCTAATCCCAACGACACATTCCGACTATCACTGCTGAAACTTATATGAGTCTCATCGAAGACTCTCCACACTATCAAATTAGTTAGATGGCTATAAACACCATCTTTGACATGTTCTTCCACATGCCATCTCATAAGTCCAGCAATTTTTTGATACATAAATAATCTCTTCAACTTTAGAGCCAACGAAAAGTACTTCATATGTTTCCTCGCAATTGTATTCCCCTCTTTCTTATATCTTGGCTCACGACACACTTCATAAGAAGTAAGACTTTCATCAATCCTTTTGTAGAGCATGCAATTGTTAGAACATACATCATATACTTTACACTCCATTTGTAATACTTTTGTGACTTTCAATGCCTATAGTAATTAGTTGGAATTTTGGCATCAATGTCACCAAAAGTATTTGTAAGTAGCTCCAACAACATGCCCTTTGACTTGTTCGACCATCTATTTAGTACTTTCAAGTGCAACAATCTAAATGATGAATAAGAGTGATGTAATTTTTTTTACATCCCTGTGATCCCTGTCCCATACTGAAAGTATATGTGGATATGTATGGAATATAAGCATAGGACTAGGTGCTCATAGTCAACTAGAGATATTCCTTTTGGTACAATGAGGATGGTGCCAAGTAGTTGACTGTGGGTGCTGCCAATCCCAAAGTTGCTGCACGAGCTCACGGGCCCAAGTTATAACAGTTAGTATCAGAGTAGGTAGCCAGCCTAAACTATAGGAACTAAGTGCTAAACCATATGTGCGCTGAGAGTCATCTCTAGAATTCCGAATGTCCACTAGTTGAGCTTGGACTTAGACCAATTATGTTGGGCCCTAGCAAGGACTCTAGGCCTTAAGGCATGGTAAATGTGATACCCCATCCCATATCAGAAGTATATGGTTATGTCATGGAATATAAGCATGAGCCTAGGTACTCATAGTCAACTCGGGATGTCCCTTTGGTACAACGAGGATGGTATCAAGTAGTTGACCATGGGTACTGCCAGGCCCATAGTACCAGCGCAGGCTAGAAAGCCCGAGGCATGACAATTTTGGACACAACTCAACATTAGCTTCATCAAACAGCTTTAATATCTCCTTCAAATCTTCTGGCTCATTGTTCTCATTCTCAATGTCATTAATACCACAGGCATCATGAATCAATCCTATCATATCATCTCCTTCAACAACTGTCTGAAACTAATCTCCCACTAGTTTCAACTTCCCTTGGTATAAAACTCTTCCTGTGGAGTGTCCAATTCTTACACCACTTTGTAATTCCCACATTTGACAATGTTGTTTCAATTCTACCGGAGATAACAAATATCAATTCTAGCACCTTATACAGCGAAAATGAATTTTAGCCCCATCTTCTTTGTTTCTCATTGCAAATTTAATAAATGAATCCAAACAGTTAACATATGCCAAACTAAATCGGTCATTTGATTCAATAAATGACCGATCTATATCGCCTACGTCTGAGATTAAGAAAACACAAGATATGGCATAAAGTTAATGACAACTAATATAACTTAATAAACTTAGCTACTTAACTTAAGTTACTTAAGTTATGTACGTATGTTCACTACACTTAATTAAATAAGATTTCTTTACTTTTCTTAACTAAATTTAGTAAAGCTACTTAAATTATTTAACCTACCTAACTTACCTAAAGGTAACTAATTTACCTGCACTTACTAAATTTAGTAAAGTTAATGGTTCTTAAAGGAAAATTAAAAATTTTGGCAAAGTTTTCCCTTAAAAATAGACATTTTCCAATTTCAAATTCAATAATTCAATAAACAATACTCAAAATTTTATAGACCAATCACTTCACTCAAATTAATATTAATGGTATTAACCCCACAAGCATTTTAATCAGTCAAATAATGGGTGTGTATGCTTTGTGTGATTAAAATAATAGTATAAAACAAGTAGAATGAATCACATAAGTTTGTCACGTAATCAAGCATAACTATAGGCAGAGTACCTATCGCATGTA
>JAXGGT010054602.1:0-10331 GCA_035583425.1 Marsdenia floribunda
CTAAGCCCTAATTATACAAAATAATAAAAGCCTTTCCGAAATTGCCCTTACTTAAAAAAAAGGGCTGGGCCTCACATTACGAGTTTAACATTCGCAGTAAACGTCATCTAACTTTATAGGTTTAATTGAAATCCAATAACAAATTATGTAATAATTTAGTTGAAATATTTTTCTTTCTTGTTAAGTTGAGTTTGATTTATTAAATATCATATGGTAATTATTTTCTTTCAAATTCTCAGTTCCAGTACTTCCAATATTTTAAGCTTAGTATGGTACAAGTAGGTGATAAAAGCCTTGTGAATGATAAAGCTACGAGCTCAATACTTGCTGTAAAAACGTGATCTGAGAGTTAGATATATTTATATAATTGTTATTCAAAATTAATCCCTGTCTGAAATTTTGTTGTAGCGATTTGCTAGAAATAAAGAATAATAAGAAGGGAAAAAGAGGAAAATAAAGACAACAAAACAGAATTTCCATGTGTATAATACACATATATATACACGTATGTATGTATAAATTTTTATTGGATGAGAGAAATGTTAATAAAGTACATAGCACGGGAAAGAGATTTGTAAATGAGTTGTATGTTGTTAGACACGATTTAGAACTGAATATCAATGGTGAGTGTAAAGTTAGTAAGATTATTAGCTTAATTATCGAATACGTTACACATCAATCAATAATGGCACCAAATCTTTATTCTAAAAGCTTTTAAAATTATTTATGTATATATATATATATATATATATATATATATTTACCATGTCCTCTTCTCTAATTCTTTTGGAATAGAGCTAATTTTTTTTTTTATTTTAAATTTAAGTGCACAAGGTGTCTTAATTGGGTTCTAATTATGGGCAACACCTTTAAACCATATCCATATTTAGATTAATCCCTACTTTAGCTAACTAGATCCCTTTTCTGGAAGTAACTCTGACCTTAAATGTAATACCAAGCCCTAAATTTAGGTAATTAATACCAATATTTATTTAAGTTATTAATTGAATAAATATATTATATTCTAGGTTCAATTAGAATATATTGGAAATATTAGGGATTAAATAGTAAACAGTCTATAATATTAGTAACCTATTAGTTTTACGATTTCTTACAACTAACCTAAAATGAAAAGAGAGAGGTGAGATAGGGAGATGACGATGATGATGACTACGGAGATTAAAGAGTTTATGGAGAAAAATGTATGTTACTGTGATATTCATAATAGTGATTATCTAGATGATTAGTATATAAGATTTATCTTATTTATTAGGGTTTGTCAAGTTGGGTTTATCAGAGCATAATCACAGAGAAAGTTTAGGGAACAGATACGTGAGTAGACATAGAGTTGACAATCTTTAAGAATTCGAGGTAAGTGGAAACGATCCTTATCACGATTTTGATTTTCTGAAATGTACAGATCTACTGATTTGATCAAACGATTATTAATATTATTTATGAATTTATTTATTTTTAGAATTATTTTATTTATACTAAGCCTTTGAATATATATCACATATTTTCTGATATATTTCTATGGATAGTTTTCTTTTAAATTTTAGATAATTATGATATGCATATCTTATCATATCTGAAGTTTCAATTTAGAATACGATTTTGTAATTATTTAGATAAACTATGATTATTTTGATAAACTTGGGTATTTTTTATAAATTATGATTTCATAATAATGAGAAGTTAGAAGTCAGATGAACTCTCTGTGATGGATAACCTAAATTTTAGAATTTTGGTTTAATGGGCAATGAATAGAATGTTAATGATCATATAACACCTCCTAGATATATAAAGTTTATTTAAATACAATTAACCGTGTATCAAAATAGTTTTTATATATTTGTATATATATATATTATTAATTTAGTTTTATTTAAAATAATAATTTAATCTTATCAGTTTAGTTTTATTATTTTTATATAGTTTTATAGATATTTTTAATGATTAAATATATATATATATATATATATCATATCTATATGATTGTCATGTGTTTCAAGATACTTTAATTATTTTTAAATGTTTCAAATTAATATTATGATAATAATAAAATGTTTTGATAAATTGTTTTGTTATAAAATTATTTTGAAAAACTAAAGTAACAGAAAATGTTTATAAACGAGTTTTTATTCTTGAATTAATGTTTTGAATATTTTATAAATAAGTTATTTGATATTAAAAATTAAATCGTTTTGAACTGGTTGTTTATTGAATATAATATTTTAATTTATAATAAAATATTTTTGAATTACTGTTTTATAAATATATCTTGAATAAAGTTTATTAAGAATATTTTAAATTGGTGGGATAATTTTAAAGTAAATTTGAATATGAATTATATACAACTGAAAATTAATTTATATTCTGAATTTAATATTTTTACGTTTTAAAAAAAAAATGATTGTATGATATTTGGAATCAAAATGTCTTTGATTATAAAAAGCAATGTGTTATTAGAAAAAAAATATTTTGAGTTATTTTGGTTATTGAATAAAGGTGCAATTGTAATGATTGAATTCAAGTATTATCGATATTAATTATATGATATTAGTTGGGACTAATTGATGTATATGTTGTGGGGGAACATGTTCCACCTCAATGAAATGAATCCATTGACATGGACAAAAAGCCACCCAAATGAAAATGTAATGGCCCTTTCCTAACGGGTATAAAGTTAGGAACTGAATTCAGTGAATGACCCATTAGTTTTACACTTAATTATGTCCCAGCGTATCAAAATGAAATGAAATGAATTGTTTCTATTGAGTCTCAGTTATAGTTGAATATTTGATATTAAATTAGTATGTTTTATTAAAGTAAAGTTATTTTTTTATTGTTATTAACTATTCATTAACTTTGATTTGATATGAAATGATTTGACTTTAGCTAAATTTCAAAGTATATGTAATCTAACAATTGTTCCTTTTAAGTATATTGATATAGAATTGAATTTCACAATTTTATTAATCTTGTTAAATGTTTTATACAAATATATAATTTTACTATTATTTTTATGAAATGACATTTAATTATTTTTAGGAAAAGTTTTAGAAATGTTATTTTATTTAAAACTTTTTTAATTGTACCCAAATTCTTCTTACAAAGAAAAGGGAAAGTTTCTGCTTACTGAGTTTTATACTCATCTTTTTTCTCTTCCAACTTTTTATAGATGACATACGTATGAGAATGAAAATGAAAATGACTTTGAGGAGGATGATCATTGGGATAGAATAGTTAGTAGAATAAATTATTTTAATTTATTTCATTTATGTATTGGAGTATTTTAGATTTAAATTGACTTATTGGATATAATTAAATGTTGTTGTTCTTTTAAAATTAGATATTTGGTTATTATACATTTTGTAAGAAATTAAGATTATTGTTAGTTGGATGTATAAGGCTTTATATTCTCTGAGAATTAGAGAATGTTGTCGTGTTATGTCTTGAATTTTGGGTTTTAGTCCATGGACTAGGCCCGGATTCGGGGTGTGACATTAAATTTTTAAACGGTTGCATAGTACTTATCTACGCCTTGGAGTTAGAATAGAACTAATTAATAATAAATGCACCCCAATACTACAATTTGGATGTATATACAAAATAGGTTAAAAATTAGATTATACAAAATGTCAATTAAATAAATAGAATAGAAGTTTATATATATATATAAGAGAGTAAAGTTAAAGATACTATTTAAAGATTTAAGACATAAATTATAGACTAAATAAATTTATTTAAATTATATAATTAATTAATATCTCAAAATCTAAAATTATTTTAATAACTTTTCAATATGAGAATCGAAAACATTATTTATTTTTAGAAAATTAGTTGGTTCAGTCCTCTAACTATTTTTGTTGATTAACTTAAGTCCATAATCTTTTTTTTTACCTGTTAAGTCATATATCTTTTTACGAGCAACCTGTTAAGTCTTTTCGGCCAAAAATTTGAATTTTTCGGCCAAATTCATCAGGTGCCGGGCACGTGATGATTTTTTAAGGGCAAAATCGTCCTCACACTATTTTTCGGACTGTTTTTCTGCAATTTTTGTACTCTTATTAAGCATTCTTGTATCCCTTTGCCAAGGATGCAACTACCGACTTGACCTGATAAGAGAACAGACAAAAAGATATGAGTATGATTTTGCTCTTAAAAAATCATCACGTGCCAATTTTGGTTGGAAAATTCAATTTTTTCGCCGGAAAAACTTAACAAGCTTTTCATAAAAAATGTAGGATTTAACATGTTAAAAAAAAGATTGTAAATTTAAGTTAATTAACAAAAATAGTTAGAGGACTGAACCGACCAATTTTCCATTTTTACGTACGCAAGAATCAAATTATATGTTCCTACGGATGAAAGGAAGAAAATGAAGAAGAAAAATAAAATAAAATAAAATGCCTTTCACGTTGTGTGCAAAATGAACAGGGATTTGTCCTTTGCCTTTTGAGTCGACCCCTCCTCTTTTTCTAACTTTTTTTTTTTTTTCTTTCCCTCCAGGGACCATCCATAGCCAAGGGAACAGTAATATAAAGTAAAATGACTCCAATATATCCTTTCCGGAAAAATTTTCTAGTTTAGTCCCTTATTTATTTACGTTTCTCCGAATTGGTCATATAATTTTAATTTTATCCAAATTGATCTTTTATTTATTTTTTATTTCCTAAATTGGTCCTCCTAACCAAAATTAACCAAAATTTGATCACTTTATTGGCATATCCATTAAATTAAAAAGGTATTTTAATCATTTTATGTTAGAAAAAAATAAAAAATGGAATTAAATATATTAAATTTATTCACATCTCTTTCCCTTTTCTTGAAAAAAGTGAGTATTTTGGTTAAAATATTATATCTATTCTATTTTTTTTATTATTTTTCTAACATAAAATAACTAAAATGCCTTTTTAATTTAATGAATATGCCGGAAAGTAATCAAATTTTGGTCAATTTTAGTTAGGAGGACCAATTCGAGAAAACGTAAATAGATAAGGGACTAAATCTGAGAATTTTCCTATCCTTGAAAGACGTTTAATGATTTATTCGAATTACGTTAATTAGTTGATAAATTGAATAATGGTAAGTTAAAAAATAAATATCTTATTGATTAAAATAATTGAAAAATATTTTAAAATAATTCAAATAAAAAATTCTGACAAAGTTTTTTGTGAGAAAATAAATTCATATGTTTTTTATTTATCACAATAAAGAGATAAAGAGATTTTTATTTTATTTGTGATCTTATAAAATTAAGATAGTATTTAAGCATAGTTTTTCTCAATATTTATTCAATTAATGTTTTATAATACTATTCATTTTTTTTTATATACAAAAAAGTAAAATTAGTGGGTATTTTAATTTTTTTATCAAATGACACATTAATTTTTATATTTTTTTAAATAGTGTCAACTGTAAAAAATATTATCAGATGATAAATAAATAAATAAAAAGTAGAATGAGTAATTCCCTTTAAATAGAAGTTGGAATATATTTCCCAGAACTGTTTTATTATTATTTACTTGACACATTAGTAAATTAATGAATGTACATAAATTGATGTTTTTTATTTTTCTTAATGTTTCTATAATTAATTTTTATTGAAAAAAAAAAAAGGTTAAAGAATATTTTAGTAATTTTAACCCAGTAAATAAAAAAGAATAAAAAAATAAAAAAAAAACTGTGGGAATATTAATCCTAAATCGAAAATAAGCTTAAATATCCATTTGATTCCCAAAAGAAAACCATTATAAATAGACCTAAGAATTCTTGCAAAACAAATATCAAGCATCCAATTAATCCGAGCATGACACTTTCTCACCTCCTAGCTTTCCTCCTTGGAGTGGTGATTCTCACCACTCCCTCTCTCGCTGATAATTCCAAACCGCTCTCGTCTAAGCATTCTCCAACCAAGAAGCCTCTACCACCAAAGCCACTATTACGCAAACCACAAATTAACCTTGCAGAACCCACTTCCGAAGAAAACACCACAAACATTATTGCCACCAGCAGCAGATTTAACGCAAACCAGAACTGTGAAATCTTCTCCAACTAAGATATTGCCCTTATCACCAAAGCCAATAAAAAAGCCACACGCACCAGTAGTGCAGAATCCTCCTCCTTGTCCGAAGAACAAGAAACCAACAATATCTCCGTCGTCAAAAACCGTCAAACCCCAGCAGCACAAGCCTGAATCACTGTAATCCGACCATGTGAAATCACCAACTAAGAAGCCCTCATCACCAAAGCCAGTACAGAAGCCTCCTCAAAAGGTGAAGCAATCATCACCGTCACCTCTGAAAATCGTTAACCCACAGCAACATAAGTCACCAGCAATACAATCTGACACTCATAAGTCACCGAATAGGAAGCCTCAACAGCCAAAATTACCAACACATAAACCACCATCTCCTAAAAATGTTCTCAAGCCACTAACATTGCAATCAAAAACCAAGCCAGAAGCAGTGCAGAAACATAACCCAACTGTGGTCAAACAGACAACAAAAAAATCACCTACCGCGGAAAATGTAAAACCACCACAGCACAAACCACAATCCAAGAAATTTCCAACTTTAACACCAAAGATGGAAAAGTCAGCACCATTATCAATAGGGAAGAATCCTGCAGGGCACGCTGTTCTCAAGAAAATTGAGGGCTTACATCTTATTCTGAAGAAGAAGCTTTTTCAAGCTTCATAACCTTCGATTTATTCCCACAAGCTTTGTTGATGATATGGATTTTATGTTTTCTTGTATTTATACATAGAATAATGCTCATTGTGTATGATGCCCTTTGTATTTTATTTGTTGTAATTCATGATGAATTAATGCAAAGAAGGGAATTGCTATATGATTTTGAGACAGGTTTTTTAATACATGTTACAGAACTTTGTGAAAACTAGAGAATGTTGTGATACGTAGTGTAATATTGTTATATGGTATTCTTTATTACTATTATTATTTAATTTTTGAATCATTTTTATAAAAAAAAATAAAAATTAATTTTTTGTCAAAGATTTTTGTTTTCTTTTTTCTTTTCTTGTTAAAGTGAAAAAAGAATAATATAGAATTTTGATTTTTTTTTTTTTTTTTTTTTTTTAAAACATCTAATGCAATTACAATAATTTGTATTTTTTAAAATAAAAAAAAAATTATTGAGAATATTAAAATAATAATAATAATAATAATTTTATACACTAATGAATACGTTAGTGTAGTATGAAACATAATTGTACCAAAAAAATAAAAAAGGAAATTTATGAATACATTCATAATTAAATAAAGGCTGCGAAGGGGAAATTAAGAGGTGGATGGGGTCTTCTTTGTTGAAGTACATTTTAATTCATAATTTAATTACAAATTCTGATTTATTATGTTTAAGCAAAAAAACACATGTTTGTTCTATAAGGACGTTCATTAATTGAAGCTAAATTGTCATATACTCTAAAAATTTAAATTAATAAAAAAAAAAAAGTTAAATGTACATTTTTAATACACTCCTTCACTTGTGGGTGAATTATAAATTTTCTTAACAAGACCTAATATGTACACAATAATCAACAAATGATATAATAGTAATCCTTGTTATTACTATTATTGCAATTTTGTTGTCGGCCTACATGTGGCCCTACTTTATCAACTTAAAATTTTAGAGTAGGTGATAGTTTAACTCAATTTAATAATTAATGAATTTATTAATTTTTTACAAATATATATATATATATATATATATATTTGCATCATTTTATAATATTTTTGATGTGGAGCCTAACCGGAGGTGGTGCCAATAATCGTGCAAAAGCAAAGTCAAGGTGGAGTTGTTCCTCGAATGTCTCCTCTAATGCTTAAGTCAGAATAGGTCAAAACCCAATAAAATAGTTAAAGCCGAATAAAGGTTAAAAGTCCACTTACCTGATTAAAGGTATCTTTAATATATTTATAGAGTTAAGGAGAAACAATAATTGTATAAAGTCCTGATGTGGGATTACATGTTCTTATCATTGTAAAAAAATAATTTAATAAAATAAGGTAATGGATATTACCATGTGTCCTTATCATTATATGAAAAGGAATTAATAAAATAAAATAAGGTAATTGATATTACCATAAATTTTATATTTATATATACGATATTTAGAATTAAATAATCAATACAAGAAAATATTTCGAGAAAAATATAATTAACTCTTAAAGCTTAAACAATTGAGGTACGGTTATTACTAATGATTAATTGATTTGTTATCCCTCTTATTTTTTGGTTGTTTTTGGATTAGGTTATTTTTTCAAAATTTTACTCAAACTCAAAAAAATAGTTGTACTTGTTTGGACATCAATCTAACATGTTACTATTCATGTCTGGTAAGGTGGCAAAAAAATGAATAAAAAATTCACTCACTTATTATAAATTTAATATATACATATAAATATATATAATTCACATAAAAAATTATCATTACACTAATAAAATATATTATTTTTGTCTCCCATTTATTAGACAATATCTTACATTGGCCCCATCTTACTCCTCGTTATTCGCAATCAATTCAATTCTTTTTGAAAAAAATGAGTTTTCTCAAAAGAAAAAGTTTCAATCCAAAAACACTCTTAATAAGTTAAATAAGTAATACTTTAATTAATATTAATTTATTTTCAATTAAAATAAAGTTTAAAAAAATAATATCTGTTCAAAAAAAAAAAAAGTTTAAAAAAATAATAAAATAAAAAAACACGCAAATACAATTGGGCTGAACAATTTGTGCTTCGATAGAACCCAAACTTCTTACAATTACATTTGAGTTTGGACCTGTTCAGAAACTTGTACATTTTCTAATTTGAGCTCAAACTAGGCCTATTTCGGGGGGCTTGGAGGGAGAGGGGCGGGGTTGGTGTGGAGAAGAAAAGAAAAAAGAAAAAGAAAAAAAAACTATATATATATATATAGCACACGCCCAAATTATGTTATTTCAGAAGTAATAAAACAGCTGGCCCAAATCATGGCCAGTTACCTCTATAATGGTAAAATAAAGTAATAAAAGGTCGCAATAGTGAATACTTTTAGTTCAACCAAATAAATATCTATATATATATACATAAAATAAAGTGATAGTGGAATATTATGATTCGTCTATATCGAATTTTATTCATGTACAATAATTTTTAAAATATTTTTTTAAATGCCTCTTAAATTAATCAATAATTTTTATGTATTTCTTTGGATCAAGAGCTGGTAATTCTCCTTTCAAAAAAAAAAAAAAAAAAAAAGGAAAAAGAGAACATTCGAATTTCTGTTTTTTCCTTTATACACTCAAGAGTCTAATTTAATCTGGTCCTTATAAGTAGGAATTTCATATCTTATCAACTCCATGGTCAAAATAATCTGCAAAGTAGTCATCTACTGAAGTATGCATGATACCATTACCTGTTAATAAATCAGATGACCTACGTGTTAATGTAATGTAATGCATGACGATTCAAGGTTTTTGGAGGCATTAGCAAAAGAGTCACTATAAATATGGCCAACGAGTTCTCGATCTTCCACCCGCCGAAGGGGGAAAAAAAAAAAAAAAAAAAAAAAAAACATTTCTAGCATATACTTCCTAGCTTTGTTCCTCGGAGTGATGCTTCTCCTCACCACTCCGTCTTTCGCTGATCATCATAAGCCATCGTCCGGCAGTGTCGGTGTCGGTGGTGGTGGTGGTTACCGTAAGTCTACGTTTGTGGTGAAGCCACCACAACAACGTCTGTCCGATCCAGAGCGCCCAATTAAAGAGAAAAAGCCACCCATTGCTCTTCGTCCAGCTCCAGCACTATGTGCTCGACCACCGCGCTGCATCTGAAGTCTAAATGCCACATCGATCTCCGGAGCTACCTACCGGGCAGGAAATTCCGAAAGCTTAGTTACTGTTGCATGCTCATCATCAATAAGAACCCTAGTAGAGAACGAAAGATTATATATATATATAGTGATATGATCATCAGTATAATAAAGCTTTTCTTTTTTTTTCTTTTTTTTTTTGCTGGCTAGTATAATAAAGTAATCAGTGTATAATATGGGTAATTTCCTTAAGATCAAAATTGTGCCACCAAAAAAATAAAAAATTGTGCCTACATGTTTTCTAGTCAAATCAAGATTTACGTTATTTTGAAAAAACTTTAAATACAATTTGAATTTATCTTTAGATGTCAAATCAAATCATATCGTGAAGAATTACTCTGGCGAGATAAGGCCAAAGCTAGGTGGCTTCAGGAGGGAGATGCTAACACTCACTACTTCCACCTTACTACTCTCATACATAGAAGGTACAATTCCATTAACCGTCTCTT
>JAXGGT010054633.1:0-10330 GCA_035583425.1 Marsdenia floribunda
GGAAATCGGAGCAGATAAGAAAGGGAGAAGGAGAAGAAATGAATGGTTCTTGTAGAGGCTGGATAAGGCTAAGTCGCAGCCTTGAGCTGCGTTTTAGGGTACATCGCAGCCCTCAGTTGCGTTCTAGTGGTACATCGCAGCTGTGAGCTGCGTCTTCACTACATCGCAGCTACCGTCTGCGTTGAGGCCATACCGGCATATTCTTTCAAACCCTGGGCCATTACACGACTCTTTGGCCTCAATTAGGCCAAACTTGGTATAAACCCCTAATAAAGACTGCGTCCTTTCAGGAGAAGGGTAAGTTGGTGAAAGCACAACTCTAAAATCCCAAAGGGAGAGACACTATGTCCCAATATCTCAGTCAATATCCTCCTTTCTTTATTCTATCATCTAGGGTATCCTTGACCTCAACTTAATCATCAGAGGGTCCTCTCTAGAGCCAATATCTCTGGGACGAGGACTTTCCTATTTTGCAACTGTTGGAGTTGTTAATCAAAGAAGTCTCCAAGCCTGAACGATGAGAAGATCCACATGGAAACACGACAAATCATCATTGTTGTTCTATTCCAACATTCAAGTGAAAAAACTATTATTATTTTGGTTTCGTTATCAAAAACGCTGAAAGTCAAACACCATAACTCTTGGATGATAATGGATGATGTCAAAGGTGTCACCTAAGAAGGTCACGTCTCCCAAAAGGAGATGCGAATAAACATTCTTCACCTACCAAAGAAGCGTCATCATTGACCTCAAGGAATAGAAAAGGAGAAAAGCTCAAAAGAGCCAGGGATCTTTCGGCTCCCACTCCAAAGACGATGGGAGGTGGCTCGTGCTCGCAAGGTTACTGCAGCACCAAGATGAACGTTGCCCAGAGTCAAAGGCAATCTTGCCTCTTATTTTCTATAAATGAGTTAATCCCATTTAAACTACTTTGGCGAGCCAATCTTGCCTCATATTTTCTATAAACGAGTAAATCTTGTTTAAACTACTTTGGCAAGCCAATCTTGCATCATATTTTCTATAATTGAGTTAATCTCGTTTAAACTACTTTGTCAAGCCAATCTTGCCTCATATTTTCTATAAATGAGTTAATCTCGTTTAAACTACTTTGGCGAGCCAATCTTGCTTCATATTTTCTATAATTGAGGAAATCTCGTTTAAATTACTTTGACAAGCCAATTTTGTCTCATTTTTTTATAAATGAGTTAATCACGTTTAAACTAATCTGGCGAGCTAATCTTGCCTCATATTTTCTATATATGAGTTAATCTCATTTAAACTATTTCAATAAGCCAATCTTGCCTTTTATTTTCTAAAAATAATTTTATCTCGTTTAAACTATTTTGGTGAGCCAATCATGCCTCACATTTTCTATAAATGAGTAAATCTTGTTTAAACTACTATGGTGAACCAATCTCGCCTTGTATTTTCTATAAATGAGTTAATCTCATTTAAACTAATTTGGCAAGCCAATCTTGCCTCGTATTTTCTATAAATGAATAAATCTCGTTTAACTACTTTGACAAGTCAATCTTGCCTCTTATTTTCTATAAAAGCGTTAATCTCGTTTAAACTACTTTGGCAAGGAAATATTGCCTCATATTTTCTAAAATTGAGTTAATCTCGTTTAAGCCACTTTGGCAAGCCAATCTTGCCTCATATTTTCTATAAATGAGATAAACTTATTTAGAATGCTTTTGGCAGGTACACTGTTGCTGGACATACTTCGTGGATGAGTGAACCTAGTCTAACACACTTCCAATGAGCTAACCTCGCTCTAACAATTGGTCATGTAAAGGTGTCCATCTTATCTTCAATCTCTCAACAAGGCGGCCCTGCTATGCCAAGTAAACAGACCTTGTAAAGGACTATTCCAATAAAGGGACTCGCTCCACTTTGAGGGACATCGAAAGATAAATGGATTACCACCTTAACTTGCTAAGTCTATTAAACCCGACAACACCGCCGATTGAACTTGGTTGAGTCACCTCATAAAAAACAATAAACACTAAGTGGGATGAATAATAACGCAAGGGAAATGTCATAGAAAGACTGCAACAATCCAGAAAGAAGTTGACACAGGGTAATTAGGCCTGGCCAGAAGATCATTACCAAGAAAAAATGGATGGAAACGCATGCATACATCAAAACAGAAATACACCTCAGCAAGGGTGGAAACAACTACCAATGCAGCTAAATGATGGAGAGAATCAAATATATATTGTTCAAAGGGCTACTAGCCCAAAAATTCTCTGAATAAAATAATTTTTTTATGGGGTGTCTAACCTTCAAAGCATGGATAAAGATAAATGTTGTTTCATAAAAATAAAGACAGTCAGATAGTGGGAGTGGCGAAGGAGTAGGAGGCTCACTCATGGTTGTAAAGATCCACTAGCAGGAGGTATTGTGGTACCAGAAAGCCTAGGAGTATCGGTAGCAACAAGGTCATAAAAGGTGAAAACTTGTAGAGGCAGAAAAACCCACTCCAATCTTAGGCAACATCGACCTCATGAATTTTATCTAGCTCTTCAAGCGAATAGGGCATGAAATCGACCCCATGACGTCACTACATGTCCAAGGATGTGGCTTGAACGCCTCACTAGAATTGATTGATCTAAAAAGTAGTGGGTCAACTGGCAAATGATATGTGCAACTCCCTGCAATAAGCAAGATAAGATCTGTCGTTCACCTATGCATAGAACGCAGGGCTGCGCATGAATTCTTTAATTAATGGATTTAATTATAATTTTTTATTTATTATAGTGTTGTAATGGATTATTACTGTGTTATATTTTATAATATTGTCAAATTTTAGTATATTTTGATATTTTAATTTATTATTTAAAGTTCACATATATATATATATATATATATATATATATATATATATATATTATTTATTTAGTTTTATATATATATATATATATTATTTATTTAGTTTTGTCTTAATATTCTGGTATGTGGTAGTTTTTTTTTTTTTTTTTTTTTTTTGCCTCAACTTATCCATAATCAAATTGCGTTGAACTTGGGAATGGAAGGAAGCTCTCCCAACACTAATAAGAAATTTTCAACTCAAGACTTACTTTAAAAAGAAAATCAAAATCCTTCCATTTGGATAATTAGATTATTAGTATACATTTTACTTTACAAAATATTTAAAGTTACTTATATTCAGAATGTTAAAAAGTGTACATAAATTAAAACATAATAATTTAATTGTTATGATAGTAAAAGAAAATAAAATCACAATTTGAATTTAAATGTTATGAATATTCGAAATAATTTGATGTTTTAAAGGTGAATTTAAACAACTTAAATGAGTCTAATAGCAAAAACGAAATCAAGGGAGGACTAGGTGTAGACAGTGAAAATTTGTAAAAGTAATTTAAGATTAATTGAGTCATAAATAAAATTCCAACTAATTACTTTTTACTACAACGAATCACATGATGACACGTGGCAAATATGGCAAGATTAACCAATGAAAGCCAAAGGAATATCTCAACCAATCAAAAAGTGTTACGTTACTACAAAGGAACTCTTGACTAATCAAATTCATTCACCTTGTCACCTCTTCCTCTATAAATAGAAGAGCAAGAGCGCAGTCAAACAAGAACATGTTGGAGATACTAAAGCTTTGATGCATCGAACTCTTCCTTCCTTCCAAGTTCATACCATTCTCGAGATCAAGCCTCAAAGGCCCTCAAAATTAATTTTATTTCGATATCAAGTCCAAAGGACCTCAGAGAAATTAAATCAAATATATATATATATATATAAGGATTGAGGTCAAGCCAAACGGCCTTTGAAATCAATTTCATTTTGAGATTAAATCCAAAGACCCTTGAAGAAATCAAATCAAACATAAAAAATCAAGCCAAGCTGTCCTTGAAGCCAAATCTATTTTGAGATCAAGTCCAAAGACCCTAGGAAGGATAAGATCTAATGTCAAATTAATCAAAAGATCAAGATCAAGCCTAAAATGCCCTCGAATCCATTAACGGAAAGAATCAGTGAATTAGATAGAGAATTGTAACCCATGTTTTATATTATATAATATTTTTATACATTGATTTTTGTCCATTTGCATTTTGTTATTTATAAATTGCAAATGCGAAAAAAATCTGTCGTTCATAATTTCTGGCATGCCCAATGGGACATTTTCTACCACTCATCCCTTTTTTGTCAATATACTTTTTGAAATCTTACCAATGGAGTCGAAGAATGATAGCATCAATAAGTTTGCTTCGAAGATGCTATTTAATGATGTACATAGTGGCATTTCAATACTAAAAGCATATGCTAGCGCCATTACTTGAGTAAAAAGAGGCATGCTGTCATTATCAGATTGAGGATAAGATTTGGTAAAATCGAAAGGTGTGGATCTCATTGTAGACTCTGCATATGCTATTCAATGGAATCTAATGCCAAATGCTAGTGCTCATGAAAATTTTGTTGCAAATTCATTATTCATGTCCATTATGATGGTGGATGCTACAACAATTCAAAAGATTAGCAAATTTAACCAAGCTCATGGAAGATCTTGCGAAACAATTTGCACAAAAAGATCTCATGATTGCTCAATTGATGTGTAACATTGGCGAGTCCAGTCAAACTGCACAAAGACATGTTGAGAAAACACGGAAAGATATTGCCTTCAAGCAAGGAGAAGAGTCCAATGATTTTGAAGTAGTCAAAGTTGTTGAAAAACAATCTCAAATGGTTAATGGATCCAAAGCAATCCAACAAAAATGAACAATTCACATTTCTGCTGATGGATTCATTTTGACAAATGAATTGAAGAACTTTATCGAAGGTATGTTAAACGATAAAAGTGCAGAAAACTCAAAATCCTTCTTTGCATATTCGAAGCTATATTCAAGGAGAATTGAGAGCTTGAAGATGCCTATTGGCTAACTTCCTCCAAAGTTGTAACAGTTTGATGGCATGGGCAATCCCAAGGAACACATTGCTCGTTTCGTAGAAACATACAACAATGCTAGTACAGATGGAGATTTGTTAGTCAAATAATTCATTCTCTTCTTCAAAGGAAGCTCATTTGATTGGCACACTGATTTGTTGCCCAGATCAATTGACAGTTGGAACCAACTTGAAGTTGAATTCTTGAATCATTTATATAACACTCAACAAACAATAAGCATACTTGAATTAAGTCATACAAAGCAGTAGGAGGATGAGCCAGTCGTTAATTAATCAATCAATGAAGGAGTTTGAATCTAAATTGTTGAGATCGATTATTTGAGAAATCTACTATCGAGATATGTATCCAAGGAATGTGTTGGAATGTTTAACATATTTTGAAAGGTATTAAACAAAAAACATTTGAAAAATTGGCTACGCATGGACAAGAAATGGAGTTAGGTATTATTGCCAATCAAACACTTGAAATTGATGTTGAACAAAAAGAATATCAATGCGGGAGTAATATTGCATCAAAATATGAAGATAAAGAGTCAGTTTCAAAACACTGATGATGCTTGAATTCAAACAATGAAGATGCTCCTTGACGCATGAGCTAAAACTACATGTTACTTAGTTAAATTGCAAATTTGAACTACGTTTGACTTAATTCCCTTATGGGATACGTAGGTAGCTTAGAGAAAAATTCTAAGTACAGTGATCATAACCAAAAAAAAAAAAAAAAAGTCAATCATAACAGAAAAGAAGAAAAAGAAGAAGCTAAAAGAAATATAGAAAACAAAAAAGAGAATGAAAAGTAGAAAAAAAAAAAAGGAATCATATAATTAAATTTGTTACTTTAATTGATATTATGTACATTTTCTTTACAAAGATTGATTAAAAATAAAGAAAAAAGGGCATGAAGTTAATCTCTCATCAAAATTGTAAGTTCACCTTTATGGAAATCATCAAAGTTGAAAAAGATGTTGATCGACTTCGAATCAGTACAACCAAATTTGTTTTCGATTTATCGGTATTATATTATGGAAAATATTAACTTGTCCAACTTGATGATTGACAAAGTGGATGATTACTTCAAGTTCACAATGATGAGTATATTGAATTAATGATAAGGAAAAAGTTTTGGTCTAACAGTTAGTTTCTTTTGAATGATCGGTAGTCAAATCTTCTCCGATCAGGCTAAATGTTTAATAGCAAATAGTCAACACATTGTTCTTCAATATGAACGGCGAAGATCATTTTTTAATGATCGGATTTTGAGACATTATTTCCTCAACATAAGATGTCTAGGACTCTCTAGTTTTCCGACAATCTATTTCTTTCTAACTATTGAAGCATAAATTCTTATCTAATTAGCTTGAGTTTTTAACTGCACATAGGGGACACATTCTCCTTCAATACAAATGGTGGAGATTAGTTTTCAACTGTTGGATTTTGAGATGTTATTTCCACAACATAAGCTGTAGAGAAGTTTCTATTTTCCAACAGTCTGTTTCTTTCAAACAATTGAACAGTCAATTCTTCTATGATTAGTTTGAATTTTTGACACAGAAAATAGAGAACACATCTTTATTCAATCTAAATGGTGGAGATTAGTTTTCAACGGTCGAATTTTGAGATATTATTTTTGCAACATAAGTTATCCAAAAGTCTCTAGTTTTTCGATAGTCTGTTTATTTTTAATGATTGGAGCATCAACTTTCATCCAATCAGCTGAAATTTTGACAAAAAATAGCACACACATTGTTCTTCAATTTGAATGGTGGAGATCATTTTTCAACCGTTGGATGTTGAAATATTATTTTCATAATAAAAGTTGTGTAGGAATTTTTATTTTCATACAATCAATTGATCCTAGACAATTGGATGGTCAATTCTTCTTCGAATTGATGCTGAAATTGGCAAAATTGATGACTCTTTCATGTTGATATTGGAATAATTGATGTTGAAATTGGCAATATTGATGGCTACTTGTTGTTGAAGTTGACATATCCAAATCGCTGTTGGCAAAGTTGATGACTTCGTCAAATCGTGGGTGAGGTTGATTACTTTTTCAAGTTATTAACAGAGTTGACAACTCCTTCAAGTCATTGGATAAATTGATAGCCCCTTCAAATCATTGGTAAAATTAATAATTGCGTCAAGTTGATGTTCATAAAATTTATTACTCTTTGAAGTCACCCTTGATCCAAATTGGTTTCATGGTTTAAATGAATCATTGGTTGAATTACCGTCTACAATAATAATAAAAATAAATTTATCGTTTGTCATAAAAATGTGGAGATCACTAAGTGACTACAAGTTCCAGTTTGAAATCGATAGTTTGTTGAATGAGGTGTGGATTGAAGACTCGTGAAGATTTTGAATTCGGATCATGGATGGTGTGAATGACATCAATGATGGAGACCTTGAATTTATATGGATGAATGACCAACGAAGACTTGTCTATGTTCTTGGTACCGAAAGGAAGGAAAATCCATGTGGCCCCAACATTAATCTTAAAAAAAATAAAATAAAAATTAAAAAAAGGTCAAAAAATAAAAATGTCAAGAAATCAAGAGATCGAGAGATCGAGAAGTTAGAAAAAAAAAAACCAAGAAAGAATGGAAAAAAAAGGAGAAAAGAGAGCGTGAGGTTTCTTTGATTTTGCAAAAAAATTAAAAAAAAAAAAAAAGAATTTAAAAAAGAGGTAGAGAGAAAACAATGGAGAGATTCTTTTTTTAAAAAAAAAATTTAAAGAGAGAGTGGAGATTGAGTTTTCATAAAAATAGAAGAGAAAAATTAAAGGGAGTTATTATTTTGTTGGGAGATTCTTGAAAGTTTAAGAAAGAAAGACAAAATTCGAAGTACCTTTGCAGGTAAGTACCCTTTATATAGGCATTAGTCAAAGAGGAGAGGAAAATTTTCTAATTCTGATTGAAAATTTTCTCTCTTTATCTCCCGTGAATTATTACCCATATGTCAAATCTTTAATTCGTAAAATATCACCGAAAAATATATATGAATCATATTTATCTTTGGGTCAAATTCAAATATATAGTTCGACTCAAATATTAATTCGTAAAATTATATTTTTATTTAAAAAAGGTCTACGGATTATATTAATCACCGAGTCAAATTCAAATATCTAACTTCACTCAAATTTAATTCGTAAAATATCTTTTAAAATTTTAATCTACGAATTGTATTTATCTTTGGGTCAAATTTATCTATACAATTTGATTTGAAATCGATTTATATATATTGATGATGCAATCAGCCGCGGACTGAAAGTTATGAGATTGTACAATAGAAGAAGTTGATTGTGAAAGTGTAGGCGGAGAATCACTACCCTTTGAAGTAAATATGGAGAACCACTTATAATTCAAGATGAAGTTGATATCTTTGAGAAGAGATCTTGGAACAACTACCACCTGAAAATCAAGGCAAATTGGAGAGGGAGTCTCTTTTTTTTTTGCCCCTCTGAAGAGATTAGTTAGTAAAGGATCAACATTATTGTATTTATATGAAGAGGTTTTACCTTTCTTGGCCCCCAAGTAGGATAGCATGGGAGGCTTGTAAGATAAGTCTTGTTTCTTGTAATGCAAATTTTGTAAAGGCTTTCTTTTAGTCAGTGTACTTGACCTTTGACTTATTGTAATATTTTTGTAGGATTAATATTTACAATCCTGAATGAGAGGCAAAATTATTATATATCGAGGTGACTTGACCTCGTTTCATTGTCATATTCTCACTTCGTCAATCCATCACCTCACCTTGATCATCTAGGTGAGACCTTAAATCTCCGGGTGGGGTGAGATGAATAAGCGAACTCAATGAGTTCGTTAGTGATAGAACTGTTTGCTCACCTTGCCAGATATCATTTCATCTTCATATATATATATATATATATACATTTTTGTCTCGTATTTTATATATGAGTCAAATTTAATTAAATAATTTGATTTAAATAAGACAAGATA
Source organism: Marsdenia floribunda (assembly GCA_035583425.1). Taxonomy (NCBI): domain Eukaryota; kingdom Viridiplantae; phylum Streptophyta; class Magnoliopsida; order Gentianales; family Apocynaceae; genus Marsdenia; species Marsdenia floribunda. The sequence goes on from JAXGGT010054633.1 coordinate 8,904, forward strand.
TAAATAAATTGAAACGTATCATCGTGACAATTCTTCAAATTAGCCTATTTACAAGTTCCAAAGGAGCACTTCAAATTAGCCCGTGCTCAAGTTTCAAGGGGCAATTTGTAAACAATGAAAGTTTGTAAAAGTAATTTAAGATTAATTATGTGGTAAATAAAATTCCACTTAATTACTTTTTACAACGATGAGTCATATTATGACACGTGATAAACATGACAACATCAACTAATGAAAGCCAAAGGAGTGTCTCAACCAATCGAAAAGCACCACATCACCACCATAGAACTCTTGACTAATCAAATTTATTCACCTTGTCACCTTTTCCACTATAATTAAAAGAGCAAGAGCGCAATCAAGCAAGAACATCTTGGAGGTAGCAAAGCTCTAATGCATCAGACTCTTCCTTCCAAGTTCATACCAGGTCTTTGGAGAAATCAAATCAAATATATATAGAAGGATTGGGATCAAGCCAAAAAGGCCTACAAATCCATTGATAGGAAGAATCAACAAGTTAAATAGAAAATTGTAACCCATATTTTAAATTATCTGATATATTTTTTACATTAATTTTTATTTGTTTGTATTTTACTATTTATAAATTGCAGAAGTGAAAAAATCAGTTGTTCTAGGCATCTCTTTCTCTCTCTTCCTTCCTCCTCTCTCCCTTTCAACCACTGAACTTCCTTTGATCAAAAATCCATTCCTTTTGTTTGTTTGCTTGTTTGTTTGTTTTTTTATTTTTTATCATTTTCTCTATTTTTTTCCAAATATTTTTGTCGCAATATGGAAAAGTTTTTTTTTTTTTTTTTTGTTTTTTTGTTTTTTAATGATCTTTAAATGTCATGTATACAACTCTTACGCCCGCCAACTCGTATGAGCGGCTGCCAACATTCTATTTTCATTACGGTATCATGGGGCACCGCTTTCGTGATTGCAAGGATATGGTATTGGATGTGGTGGACGTTAAAATAGCATATGGCTCTTGGCTTAGTGGAGTGGACAACGTCTACTCAGATCGCCTCTTTGCTCTTCGGAACCCTGCAACAGTGGTTAGTCTATGCAAGGAAGTCCCGGAGGCTCCCTCCCCTCCGAGTTCCCCGGTTAGGCCAGCTGCTCTGTCTCCCCCTAATCTGGGTACTATGGTGAGCAGTTGCATGGTTGCGGTTGCTGCATCTGACCCTAATCTTTCCATGACTGTTGGGACTGCTCTCTTGCCTCCCTCTCGGTTAACTCCACAGAAGAGGATAAATGGGACTGGGTAGGATGATAAAGCAATAGAGAAGGCTGGTTCAGTGACAAAGAAATTGAAATCATCAACGGCGGTGGCTGCTAGGCAGTCCCGCCGAACCAAATGAGTTGTTTAGTTTGGAATTGCAGGGGTTTAGGGTCGTCCCGTGCAATTCATGAGCTGAAAAATTTGTTAA
>JAXGGT010054644.1:0-32650 GCA_035583425.1 Marsdenia floribunda
GGGCCCATTTTTTTTTTTTTTTTTAGCACAAACGAATCCCTGTTCTTTTTTCGTTTGGACAAATGGGAGCTTTTGAGTATTTAGCATTATGTGCAGTAGAATACCACAACTTCATTATCTTCATTATGGGTGCTAGTACATAGCTTCATTATCTTGCCACAAAAGCTCTTTGTTCCTTTTTTTAATTCTTTTTCAATATTTAAGACTTCCATTTATAAAATTGAGTTAAAATGTATTAACTTTTTCCTGTTATGCCCTTCTTATATAATTATTGGAGTGCTCTATTCAGCAAATTAAAAAAAAAAAAAAAAATTAAGATACTAGTATCTAGTAGGTTAAGTTATGAAATAGTAGTTTTGAATTTTTAGTATTGAGAAAATTAATTAGACAGGTAGTATTGAGAAAATTTAGAAAAAAAATTTAGTGTTTTGATTTAAAAATCACATACATTTAGAAAATTGAATTGTGAATATTGGGTTCTAAATATTATAATTGACTAGTTATTTGGTTGTAAAGATTAAAATAAATATTTTGTTAATTATATTATTTGTAGTTTTAAAGATATATAAAATATAAATATTTACTATATAGTTTTAAAGATATATAAATATTTTTATAAATTAAAATTACTTTAAATTACTAAAAATTATATTAATTATTTATAATAAATATTTTTAATTTTTAATTTCTGACGTCATCGGTCTAATTACGATTCAATTGCGGTTGAACTATTAAACCGTGAACCACTAACTTTTCCAGTTTGATCACCGGTCTGATTCTGAAAACATTGGTGAAAAGATTAGAAATGTGTCTCTCTTGTATTCAGAAGCTGGTTGATAGTAAATGATTTGGCGGTCAGCTATTATTTGCTTTTATTTTCGACATTCTATTATTATTTTTAAAATTTCTAAAATATTATACAAGTTCGGAAGATTTTGTTAAGGTTGATGGTTTGTTAAAATTTTGACTCTAGAATAAAACTTGAAAAATTATTTTAAGAAAGATTTTTGTTTACCAATTGACTTTAAAAAAAAAGGCTCAAATATAATATCCTTCTTATTAGTCCTTAATTTTTATTTTTAATAAGAATTTTTGAAGGAAGAATTGATCCTTTTGTGATTACATTATTAATTATATATATATATATATATATTTTCAAGGGTAACTTTATCAATTTAAAATATAAGTTACTAAAAGCATCGTTATGTTCAAAATTCTACAAAATAGGTTATTCTTGTTTACGATTTTAAGCAAATGGGTCCTATAACAATTCAAGACAATAAAATTGGTATGTCTGTTCTATGAATTTGAAAATAAAATAAAGTAAAATAAAAGCTGAACAATGTATTTTGTTTTCAAATTTACAAGTTTTAAAGTACTTATATTGATATTTATTCATTTAAATTTGAATATTTGAATATTCTCTCCCATACTTTTACAAATTTTTGTTTTTGCTTCTTTTTTTCTTTTTTTTTTTTTTAATCTTTTGGAACCAATTACATATTATGCTTTTAATATGCTATAGACTCATTTGATATTTTATTATCAAATTGTCTTGTTGAAATATTAATCAGTACAAAAGTATTTGTAATTGATATATGTGAGTTAGTCATTTTCTTTAAATCAATATATAAGAACTTATCTTAAAATTATTGACTTCATCGCACCAACATTAGTAATGACCAAACTTTTGGAATCCCACTCCTTATTAACTATTTAAGAGGAATGTGTAGTAGAAAACCCAAAATTGTAATACACTACGCCATTGTTTTTTAAACGCTACACAAATTTATAAATTAGTAATATATTATTTTTTTTTTGTGTAAATCGTCAAATCTTATAATTTTAAATGACCTGTGTAGAAAAGGAGGACAAATTTATCATTTTACTTGTTAAAGGATCGGATTTATCATTTTGCTTGTTCAAAACCTATAAATTGTATTAAAGCTCCAATTTATTTATTTATTTTTTGCTTAATTCTTATTTGATCATTTTAAAAATGTATTTTATAAAATTTTATATACAAATAAATGCAATTAATATATATTATTAAATTATCTCTAAACTTTTATATTAAAAATTAATTTTTAATTAGATAATCGAAGTAGGATTATATTTACATTAAATGGTGAGATTTTCTTTTGTCCAAGGGATAAGGTGGAATACTCCTTTTTTTTTCTTGAAATATTTGAGACACTTTCGTTACGTCTGTGTCATGTCTTAAACTTATGATCTCTCGAATTATAAGAGAGACTACTACCAACTAAACTTTGCTTTCTTGATAGGTAGAATACTCTTAGAAAGATGAAAAACTATTTTAGCTAAAATAAATAAAAAAAATAAGAAAAAAATTGGTACCAAGTCAAAAATGAACAGCCAGGGGTATAGGGGCAGAGATTGGAAGAAAAGCTGTGTGTGCTTTTGAAGGGAAAAGGCTTACAGCGGTCTGTAGGGAATGCAAGTTATGTGCACTGCGTCTGCATGGTCACAATTTTTTTCATCCTTTTCTGTGTATTTTATATATATATACACTACTACTAAGTACTAACATTTGAGCCTGCTAAAAATAAGAGTTACGTGTCCGACATATTTCATCCTCAAATTTATTAAGTAATGAAGGTTTTATATTATTGCACATTTTGCACGTAGATATGCTACTTTAAAGATGACAAAAAATCCATATTCATATCTAATTTTGTATAATTTTAAAAAAGAGGGTAAAAGATCACAATTAGTCCATAAATTATTTACGAGTTCTATGTTTAATTTTTGAATTTTATATCATTTTTTAAGGATATCAAATATTTTACGAGTTTTATATTTGGTCATTTTTAACAAAAAAAAAATTCCGGCGTTGAGTTGCTCGGTAATTCGATAATTTATGTTTTTAATAAGAGGCAAAATGGTAATTTAATCTTTTTAATTTTAAAAGTTATTACCGGGAAAAAAAATTGGTCAACGGTAATTTAATTTTTAAAGCTATAAAATTTCATTACCTGGGGTTTGAACTCAAGTCTGTTGTGAACAAAACATCCTAACTATTGGACCAACCCAAGTTTTATATTTAGTCTAATACATTTTATATTATATAGTAATAATCATATAAACTTAAATTATACTAATTTTAATCTTTGGAAATATCTCCCTTTCAATACTATATCTGTTTTCTTTTCTTCAACTAGGTCCAAAATATTTCTTTTGGTCAGCTGTTAGGACGTCTAAACTTTACCCCTAAGATTCGGGTTCTCAGGTAATGAAATTTTGAAGTTTAGTCTAATTTAGGTTTACATTATTATTACTATATAATATAAAATGTATTAAAATAACCGTGATATTTAGGTTGGTCCAGTGATTAGGATATTGGTCTTGTAATAGACTGAGTTCAAATCCAAATCCAGGTAATGAAATTTTTAAAATTTCAGTTTAATTGAAATTTACGTGATTATTATTATATAATATAAAATATATATTTGAATAAATGTAAAACTTAGGTTGGTCTAATATTTAGGATGTTTTGTTCACAATATGTAGACTAGACTTGGGTTCAGACCCCAAGTAATGAAATTTTATAGCTTTTAAAATTAAAAGAAAAATGTTTTTTCGGTAAAAATGACCAAATATGAAACTCATAAAAAAATATAAAGTTTGAGGACTAAACATAGTTTAAGGACTACATCTGACATTTTGCAAAAAAAAAAAAAAAAAAAAAAAAATGTAATTTTTTATATTTAGATTATATCCCATTTATTTATATCAATTTTTAATTAAATATAACAAATCAAAATAAATAGGGAATATTCATTAACATTCATTTTTATCTTATACTAGTAATTTATATTTGGCCCATAATTAATTTGGTAACATTAATTGTGCACGGGATATCCTAAGACGTCCTCTAATATTGTCTAATACATCAATAAAAAATAAGACAAGTGTCATTTTAATTAACAATAAAGAACTAATACAATTTTACATACATCAATAAAAAATAAGACAAGTATCATTTTAATTAACAATAACGAACTAATACAATTTTATATCTTCCATTAAATATATACATATATATTTTTTTAAAAAAAATAAATATTATAACAACATTCAGGGAAAAAAGTTTATAAAATTACTATTAATTATTTAGAATCATAGAAAATATATTTTAGATGTCTTTATAAATTTTTCAATGAAATTATAATTTTTATTTTAAAATTATATGAGGTTTTTAATATTTGATTTTATTATTTCATTTATCTTAAATAATTCAATATTTTAACGTATAATATTTTACCATTTGGTGCAAGATCTCCTAAAAGATTCTCTTAAACATTCTCTATGCCATTAATAAAATTAAAATACGTGTCAATATAATTAATTTTAAAAACAGACATCGTAACTTCTATTAAATCATATTTACTTTTTTCTAAAATAAAAATTATAATCACATTAAAAATCACTTTTTTATGTTTTTATAATCTATTTTTCAAGTCCATTTTTTTAATTAAATATATTTACTAAAAGATTTCAATATGATTGTATATGTTAAGTCATTCATGATCAGATGAAAAACTATATCATTTTGTACTAAAATTTAGCTGAAAAAACTTTATACAAAAAGCCCTTCAAAATAATATTTTACATATATATAATAAATAAAGACAATACAATTTAGTTTCAGGTCATATATTAAAATACAAAGAAGTTGTCGTATGCCTAATATATCTAACTTAATTTCAAAGGAGAGACATTGAATAATTTACTAGATAGTTTGTTGTGTGATAGATTCAAGTGTGTCAACTCTGTAAGTTTGATAATTGTATCGGGGATTAAACCTGGGAGATTGTTATCAGATAGCGACAACCATTTCAATTTTACCATCTTGCCTATTGTCTTTGGAATAGAACCTGAAAAATTATTTTTGGACAAGTCCAAGTTACTCAAAGATACCATTTTACTAATTGACTCTGGTATGGGTCCTGAAAATTTATTTTGAGACAAGTCCAAACTACTCAAAGATACCATTTTAGCAATTAACCCAAAAACTTGTCCTTGCAATTTGTTACCTCTTAAAGATAAGTCTATCAAACTCTTTAAATTGAATACTTCATTAGGAATAGACCCTATGAATTTGTTATACCCCAGAGACCCAATCGCTTGAGTTTAGTAGCTTTTGCGATAGCTTCACCTGGTATGAGTGCTTCCGTACCTTTATATTGAAGGATGAATGTTTCTAGGTTGGGAAGTTTAAAAATAGGAAAAATTTCTAAAAGTTGAAAAGAATCAAGTGCTATTCCTTGTAAAATTGATAGGTTGTAAAATAGTGATGCTGAGTAACTCGTGTTATTTTCGATTAGCCAAATCGACTTCAAGTTTTGCAAGTTGCTAAGCTCTTTCGGTATTTTACCTGATAAATAAGATGTAATAAACAATAGTATAGTCAAAGAAACTTTATAAACTTATTAATGTGATACAAAGAAATGTATTCATGCAACAAGGAAATAATTTTGATATAACAACACTTATAATTTTTTAGCATAATTATGTAAATTTTTTTTTAAAGAAAATAGAAGTTGGTTATGCTTTTGGTTGAATAAGTTATATTAATATTTAGAATTGCACCTATTAGATTATTTCTAATTAATGTAAATGATTTTAGCTTAGTTGTAAAATCTCTTTTGAAATCTTGAAAAATAAAAACAAGAATTTTTTTCAAGCAACTCTTAATATCAAAGTGTCGGACTAAAGTCATATAATTTTCCGATGTTTCACTAGTTCTCCAACTCTATATGACAACCTATCATCGAATTTCAACGATAGAATCATTAAATATACCAACCTTACCTGCCATACCACTCCCACAACTCACTATGGCGGAACAAGCAGTGTTTTTTGAAACATTAAAAAATATTAGTTATTAGGATTTTATTCTTACCTTCTACACATCACAAATAATTTGGCTGAATTATTAGCACAAAAACGGATGTACATATTGTTTAATTTCGTAATAGTAATTTAATTCCTGAGAAACATTTAGACTTTTTCCACTAAAATTACGTATTTTCTACCTAAGAAAAAAAAAGGTAAAAACAAGAAAGGAACAAAACTTGACATTAAACTTCAAAATTCCATGAATAGAGGAGCATACATAAGGCTATAACATGTCATGCCTTAAATTAATATAATCATGAGTACAAATAAGTGTACATTAGTGGGTATAATGACAATATTTTACAGATAAAATAGTATATTAGTGGGTGAGTAATAGTATATTTTCTAGTTTTTTATCCTTAGAATAGTCACGTTTAATAATATATTCTGTAAGAAATTATCAAAATATTTTAATTTTAAATTAGTATATGTTAAAAGATATACCAAAGTTATATATGTTTTTCATCCAATAGAGATATGAGATCTTAATTTAATGTTTCAACTTAGGAAACCCCAAAATATGGTAAAGAATAATGCAAGAAAAAACATAAATTAGATACAAACAATGTATTGGCTTCAAATATGATAAAATAATAATAATAAAATTTATTCTGGTATGATATATAATTTTGAACCGAAAAAGGAATAATAACTCATTATATATTGTGAAAAGTGTAATAAACTTCCTCAATGTTAAGGAGAATTTTACCTATTATTTTGTTATTGTCCAAATCCAATATGACTAGAGAAGTTAAATTGCCAATCTCTTTTGGAATTACACCTACAAATTAAAGACATACAAGAATGTGTTGTGCAAAGACTTATAAGTAATACAAATTAAGAAGTTAAAAAAGAAAAATTAAAGAAAATAGTGTTGAATAAAAAAATAAAAAAAAAAAAACACAAAACAATTTTAAAATAACTAAAACTCTTAATATCAAAATCTCAGACAAAAATCATAAGATCTTCTAATTTTCCACTAGTGCTCCCAACTCCTTATACTATATTACAGTCTATCATCCACCTAGATTTTATTAGTATATATAAAATTATAGAAAGAAAAACTGAAGTAATTAGAAATGAAAGTGATGCTAGAAAAAGTTTAGGATAAGAAAATATGGGAGTTTATAATTAATTGGCAAGGATTTTAGCAAGCGCGCATCATTCTCCAAGCTCTATGACTTACAAAAAATTCCAAATGGAGAGTGGATGTCTTCGGTGAACTCTCCGATGATTAAGTTAGTAAAAATTACCATGAAGAAGGAAAATTATCATAAAATTATATATAGAAATTTTGCAAATATTAGCGTTTACAGGCAATATAACTTGCATGAAAAGGTGAGGATTGGATACCCAGTATAGGCTTTCAATATGCTTATATAAGGGAAATGGGAAATCAATTTGGTTTTGTGCCACTTTCCTGACATACCATCTGTCCCTTATGTCTTATCAGTTTAAAGCATGACTAACATATGTTTGACCACTGATGGATTCTAATTAATTATTAAAATGAGTTTAATATCCCATTAATAATTTATTGGATTACATACTGGTTATCCATGTGCTGCCTACTTTAGTACTCTGATAGTCGAAGCTAGCCTTTAGCAGAGCTAGCCTTTGGGTCATCAAGCCATAACCTCCTTCTCAAATTAACGAATTTGAAGTGTCGGGCTCCAAAGTCAAACTCCATGACTTTTGAATTTTATTTAATGCTTGAACTTCATTAAACATTAGTGGCCCCTCACATTAGACATCAGAGATACTTCATGGCTGATGTGGAAAATGTCATCATGGAAACATTTTAATCCCACATGGACATTCATTTGTATTTGGAGAAGGCGAGCCATTTCGATTGAAGACACGACTATTAATTTAGCCACCTATCTTCTCTCCCATCCTCGATACTGAGAAATAATCATTACTTTTTCTTTTTCAATACATTCAATTTATACATATTTTTTCTTTTTTCATTTCTTTCTTCTCTGTGTTTTCTTCATTTGCTCTCTATGCTTGAAAAATTCCTTCGAATTTCAAAGGGACTTTTGCACTTTTGTATTTTCTATTTTGTTTTGAAATTCTTCCATTCAAGACCTTCATCTCGCCACAAAATCAAAGGTAATGGTTTTTGTTTTTTATTTGCTTCAATTTTTTCCAACTTTTGAGGGATTTTTTCCTCTATTCTTCAGTATTCTTCATTTTGTTGTTTCTGTGGTGTTTGGGTATATTGTGCTCTAGGTTTTTAGATAAAATAATCATAGGTGTGAAATGATTGGCTAAAAAGGTTACTAGGGCTTTAAGTCTCCCTAATTTAGCCTTATGTGAACTCCATTCGAATTGTTAGAAACATAGTAGATGCAAGCCTTAGTTTATATGGCATATAGAGTTTGTATAGAGAGATTGTGTGGGGTCTAGATTAGATGCAAGCCTAGTTTGACCTCTAGGGTCACAAATGATTCACTACTACGAGGACTATTAGATCCATGAATATCTTCAAACTTTTTGGTTTTCTAAATTTTTTCTCCCATCAATAATTCCATCATAAATGACAATTCTGTTATTGAAATTTCAGACTCGAGAATAGTATCTAACCCCTCTATTAGTGAGAATTTTGCCCAAGAAGCGTCCGAAGTAAGTGAAGTTGAGTCTAAGAGGATGGATGTCAAAGTTGAGGAGAATAGGCACCAGGCCTCAAAATGTGAGGAGAATAACATTCCGTCGATTTGGAGTGAGGCAGAGAGATCCTCTATGCTTCCTAAGGAAGTAGCTCCTTTGTTTGTTATTGCTCCAGTAATAGATTCTAAGTGAACGTTGACAGAGTCTAGTGCATCAGAGTCCCCAAGGAGAAGTTGTAGGTCGAAGTCTAAGCCTTGTGGAACTTTTGCACTGATAAAGAATAAGTTGAATAAGGCCGAACTAAGTGCACTTCGACTAAAATACAACATCGAATGGTCAAGGAATAGGACTTGGATTGAAGAGGATGTCCAATCCATGTCTACTACCCCAACTCCAATTCCAGTTGCACACTTTGAAGGCAAACTTATGCCTCATTTGGATCCTAGTTTTGTAGAATTTTTTATTTTTATTGGAGCTCAACTAGCACACCTTCATCCAAACATAGTTTGATATATTGTTAGTTTCATAGTTTTGGGTAGGAGATTTAGCATAGAGATTTTAGAAAATCTAATTAAGAATTTTTGTTCATCATTTTGCATGGTTGACATTGTCCTTTCAATGCCGCCTTGGAATAACGTTGTCACTCTTTTTAGATGAAGAAATGGTTCATGGTGGAGTCAAAGCATGGTTTCCCTTTCCTCCATTAGTTAATCAACTCCGCACGTGGGATCCTTTAGGCTCAAAACCTGATTTCTCAAATAGTGACCTTAGGATTTTAGAGATAATAGAGGAAGCCTTGGGTTCATACCCACATAAAAAAATCAAATTTTACTCTGTTAACAACTTGTACGTTGAGGAGAGCTTGGCGGAGTGTGGTATTAGTGACACAGAGAAAAGGGGGAAGGAACTTGGTTTGGGGGAGGCTGAGAAGTACCTATTGTGGACATCTTTGCATCCAAACAAAGTTTTTACTAATACTCCAATTGTTTTGACAAAACTCTGGTGGGCTATTAGCCTACTGAAAGTATTATTTGTTTGCTTCACTTTTATCTAGTGGAAGTCCATGACTTGAAAATATTTATTAATTTTTCCTTGTCTTATTCGATGTAGAAATGAGTTGCTTGGTGAAGATGGTTGCCTTAGCAAGCAAAAGCAAGACCAGTAGGGGTGGCCACGTAGAGAATGACACTTTTACTCTGCCTACTCTTGTGTCCAAGCCTGGCTCCAACACTCAAAAATTGAAGAATAAAGGGATAGAGAAAGAAGGTGAAGTGCCAGCATTAAGTAAGCACAATCAAAAAGATGATGCGACTAAAGGAACCAAGTCTTCTACTTTGTACCTCCCACCCATTATTCTCATCAAAGCAAGTGGAGCAGAGATGAGAGAGTTGAGGAGGCTAACAAGGATTCTACAGGTGCCAGGAAGAGAGCTAGGTTTCAGTAGGTCATTGAAATTCAATACAGTCCTAGGCATCAGGCTTCACTTTAGGACGCATTGAGTTTCAGGCACTCTGGGGATCCCAATCGACGGGATTCAGGGATAACTCCACTTCTGAGGGTGGAGTCAGAGACTTTGAAAAAGTGGCGTGGCATTATTCAAACTTTTAGAATCCCAAAATACCCACCAAGTTTAGGACTTTGGCTAGAGAGGTACTCTGATGTACCCCCATCTTGGAGGGTCTTTCTTTATGTAGCACTTAGGCTGCTCGTCATTTGGGAATTATCCCTATAAGGAGAAGTGCAACGCCTGATTACTTGAAGTCTATCAGTAATCAGGGAGTAGATGAGTTCGCCAATTGGGGTGGAGTTCAATTCTCATAGGTATGATGATCTTTCAACTTTCTATGCTCTTTCAAATTTTCACAAAGTATTGAACTCCGCTCTACTGTATTTTACAGGCTACGTTGATTACATCGACATGTGCATTGAGGCAGCCTTAGCTAAGTCTTCCAAAAGATATGCCATTAGCTTGGGGTAGAAGTGTGCTAAGGTACAAGTTTGCATAGCTGAGTTAGAAGAGAAGTTAAAGGAGAAGGATGAGTAGTTGAGCAAAAAGATGAAAGAAGCTGATTCGTTACTTTGATCCCGTAATATACTGGGAACGAAGTATGGAGATGAAGGCACACAGCATGAAGTGCGGCAAAGTTGAGGTGCTGGGAACTAAAGTGGTCGCCTGTGAAGACGTGAACAAAGAGTTAAAGGCTACGGAGTGCGTAGCTAAGGCTGAGGTGGAGAAGCTAAAGAAGAGAGTAGAGGAACTTGAGTCTACGGAGTACACCAAGAAAGTCATGGACATATTCAAGGTTTCTGATTATTGTAAAATCTTACATCTTGCAGTGAGGTTTGGTTCATATGGTGTGGCAACTTCATCATTTCTTTAAGGATAAAGGTCTAATCATCAATGCCTATGAGTTGTTCTTCGCTAGTCAAGAAGCTAGGAAGGGTATAAACTTTGTCCCCTTTTCTTCGAACTGGTCTACTAGAGCTTGCCTATTGACATTGTCAATACTGAAGAAGAGACTCATACCTAGAATGAAGCAGAGAAGCTGACTCTCCCTGAAATAGCCAGTACCTCTTCCGTCAAGTTTCAGCTATTGATGCCACTACTAATATTTTTGAGGCTGGTACTTCGACAGTTGCTCCTTCGATCACTTTTTTTTGTTGAACTACCGACTCCTCCAACTCCTACTCCGACAAATGATCAATAATTTCACGATAATTTTCCAACTCCTATTCTCTTTTTTTTTTTTTTTTTTTTTGTAATAGAATTGGAATTGTGTAATCAATTTCCCTTCATCTAATAGAATTTTTACTTTATTATATCTTCTTTTTTGCTTTATCAATGCTTGCAACTTCGTCCATAGATTTTCATAATTATGAAAATTCAACTTAACTTCTTAATACAAAATTCAAATGCTTGCAGAATTGCCAGTTGTATTAGTTCAATCTAATACTTAAAGAAGCTGAATCGAGGTATATCAAATCACAAATTAAAATATCACCCCATGGTGGGCTTAATTTTAAGAGGAAGAGGTTTTATTAATGCTCACTTAAGAGTAATGCCTTACATACATAATATTTTTTAAGATGTTTAGAGTGACATGAATTGTGTAGCGTAGACCTATCCTCTTTGTTCGTGGATGTATTTCAGATTTAGTTTGGTAGGGTCCTTCCCAGATTGAAGTAAACTTAGTGGATTCCATATGTTAGTCAGTTTTTTTTTGATATTTCGTAGAACCTCACTAATCTGAAGAGGCCATTTTTGCACATTTCTGTCATGGCTCGACTTTGTTCTTTGTTTATATATCTCGAGTCAAAGTCTAGCTAGCTTTCTTTCTTCATCCAACAAATCAAGGATGATTTGACTTGAAATATGATTTCTCTTACCTTCATAACACGTTACTCTGTATACGGGAAGTGCTATATAGCCTTCGATCCATAAGCCAGAGAAAAGGGAGTCTCTGTAGTGGGTCCCTAGTCGAAGTGCGGACTGCCCATAGGATGGGATTTAATTCCTCGATCTATTTTTTAGATTTTCCTTCAAGGTTTTCCTTAAAGGTTGCTAAAACTAGTTTATTTGTTGCTTCAACATTCCCATTTCCTTGTGGATGTACTACGCATGATTTCCAATATTTGATATGTAATATGTTGCATTTATTCATAAACTTTTTAGAAAACTGAGTGCCATGATCAGTTACGACTACACGGGGAACTCGGAAGCTACAAAAAATCAAGTCATGGAAGAAGTTCCAAACATTTTCTTCAATGGGGTGAACTAATGGCCAAGTGGGAATGATTGGGGTTTGTTCAATTGAATGTAAGCGAGGTACAACACCGAATTTTTGACAAGTTCTACACATTTTGATAAAACGCTCAGCATCTCGATGAAGTGTTGGCCAGTATGTAATACCCTTGATGAATAACTTGTTAGCTAAGGCACGGGCCCCTGGATGTCCACTGCATACACCTTCATGGAGCGCTTCAAGGACAACTTTGGTCATATCAGGAGGAATGCATCTCAACAGTGGCTTAATGAATAATATGTGATATAAAATTCCTTCATGAATGACATATTGCATAGCTTGTCGACTTATATGCTTAGCTTGACTAGGATCTAATAGAATAGTCCCAAATTCAATAAGGACTTTTAGCTTATCAATCCAGGTGGTAGGTGAATCACTCAAGGTCATAACGGTATCACCTTCTTGAAGAGCCCAAGTGTGCCAAACTTTGACATAGATGTCCTCCGGAGTTGGAAGCTCGGGTGAGGCAATCCTAGATAAGTATCAGCCCCGTCATTTTGACTTCGCTAAATTTTTTCAACAATGAGGGTGTGGAATTTATGTTTCAAATTTTGAGCAAAACTTGCATACTGCTTGAGATTTTCTTAATTAACTGCATATTTACTGTTAAATTGGCAAACAACCACTTGGGAGTCACTAAAGAATTTTAGATTGGGGACTCCCAATGGGGAAACCTAGTGAAGCCCAATAATGAGAGCCTCGTATTCCTGATTTTTTGACAATAGAATATGGAGTCAGATACTTCGCTCTTGGATCTATTGAGAAACTAGCGAGGTAAGCACTAGTCTGACCCTGACTCCACGTACACTCACTGCTCCGTCAATAAACAAAGTCTAAAGAGGCAAAGTTTGTTGTTACGGCGGAGTGTATAGAACTATAGCACACTCCGTTTGGTTTGAAGTAAAAGACATTTCTACAAGGAAATAGGCTAATGCTTGAGCCTTTATGGTTGTGCGCAGTTTGAATGTGATATCATACCCAGATAATTCAATTGACCATTTGAACATTCTTCAATATTGATGAATTTTATGAAAGATTTGTTGCAATGGTGCATTGGTATAAATAGTAATAGGGTGAGATTCCAAATATGCCCATAACTTATGAGCTGCAACAACCAATACATATGCCAACTTTTCTATATTGGGATATTTGGACTGAGGTCTGTTCAACACTTTATCTACATAGTAGATGAGAAGTTGTTTTTATTCAACTTCTCGAATCAAAATGGGAGCTATAGCCATATTAGATGCGGCTATGTAAACAAATAACATTTCTCCAACTTTAGGTGAACTAAGTAGAGGCGGGTTCTTCAAATATTCTTTTAACTTCGCCCAAGCCTCTTTACACTCGAAAGTCCACTTGAAGTTGCGGGATGATGCTTTCAACACCTTAAAGAAAGGTAAGCATCGTTCAACTAACTTGGATATAAACTGACCTAATGCGGCTATGCACCCACTAAGTCACTGTAGATCTTTGATGCATCTCAGCTCTTGCAAACTCATCAAAGCTGATATCTTCTTTTGGTTTACTTCAATGCCTTGCTCTTTCATCATATACCCTCCCAGCTGACTTCACCCCAAATGTGTATTTGGTGGGGTTTAATTTGAGATTATATTGGGCCAGGGTATTGAAAGTTTCTTCAAGGTCAGAGAGCCGAGACACACCCTTCTTGGTTTTGATAACCATATCGTCAACATAGGCTTCCATGTTCCTTCAAATTTTGAGGGAAAACACTTTGTCAACCATTCGTTGATAGGTGGCTCTAGCGTTTTTTAACCCGAAGTGCATGACAACATAGCAATAAATTGCCCCTACTGCTCGAAACAATGTATGGATATAGTCTGGCTCATACATTTTAGCCTAATGGTATGCAAAAAAAGCATCTAGAAAACTCAAACTTTCGTACCCTAATGTTGTATTAAATAATTGGTCGATTTGTGGAAATGAGTAACAATCTTTCGGGCAAACCTTGTTCAAGTCAGTGAAGTCCACGCGCATACGCCACTTTCCATTAGCTTTCTTCACCATTACTACATTGCAAGCCAAGTTGGGTACTTCACCTCCCGAATGAATCTAGCTTTTAACAATTTCTCCACTTCTTCCTACATTCCTTTCTCCTTGTCCTCTCCAAATCTGTATGGCTTTTGCTGAATGGTGGTAAATGAAGGGTGGGGTCAAGATTGAGCTTGTGCATGGCCACTTCTTTCGATAACCCTGTCATGTGATCCGTGCACCAAGCAAAATTATATTGTTAAACTTTCATAAAAGACTCTAATTGCTCGGCCTCCAAACAGGGTAAACTACACCTAAGTGTAAACTTTTGTTCAGGATACAACGATTAATTGTAATCTCTTAATATTCTAAACCTTATTGATTTCCACTACCGGTTTGCACTTTTCCATGGTGCCAGATTCTAGCTTGATTTTGTACTCTGCTTTCACCATAAACATCGACATTCACCTGGACTCTATCAGAAGATTGAGCTTGAGTATGCTCGGATAATCCGGTACACCCTTTGACTTCATCAAACATGGAGACATTATCGACTTCCATAGGTTGGAGCTCCGATGGGTTTTGCCCTATCTTAACTTGAATAAGATAACTTAATAGGTTTCGGGGATAACTTTTCTCTTCCCCAAGCCCTTCTGGGGTGGGAAACCTAACAAATTGATGTGTGGATTGTAGTGTATGAAGATTCCACATCTACCATGTGGAATTTAACAACTTCGATTCGAATTTGTGGCGGGCCTCCAAGAGTTACCGTTAGTTCAACAATCCCCTTCACATTGACTTTATGGGAAGTGAAACCCTCGAGTCGAGCTCTACTGGGGACAATATGTGAGTCTTTTAGACCTACTTATATGAAATATTTATAATACAAAATATCTTTCGAGGCCCCGGTATCGACCAAGACTCATTTAACAAGGCATCGATCAATCTTTTGGGGTTGTCAAAGTGGCATCCAACACAATAGGGCTCAGCGTTATATCAAACGTCGGAGCCAACTCATAGTGAGAACAAATGTTTTTTTCTTTATTATACTCTAGAACTATATAACAAGTCCTCAAAATATGTACTTGCTTACTTAATTGTGTTAGGAAAGGAATTTCTGAGGGAATGACATTAGTTACAGTTGTTTTCCTTTGCCTTTATCCTTTTGATTATGCGAAATAACTCCTTCCACTTTGTATTCAAATAACATTCCACCTCAAATTAATTTTTCAATTTCTCTTTTCAGAGGTGTACAATTCTTTGTGAGGTGGACGTAATCCTTGTGAAAAGAGCAATACTTAGTGGGATCTTGTGTATGCTGAGTCTATGGATTCATGGGAGCCATATCCTTTACCCAAACTTTTCCTTTAGGAAAAACACTAAGTCCTCTTTAAGAACGTTAAGTGGGGAATAAGTTTCTATCTTCTGAGTCCAATTTTTGCCACCTCGTTCAAAATCTTTTTTTATTGCCACTTTTCCTTTGTCAAGAGCTTTGGAAGTCTCGAGCTTATTAGACCTTTTTTTCTCTTTTTACTTTTCTGTCGTCGACTTTCTTTAGCAAGAGCAACCTTGCAAGGTACACAAAACTTTTCTCTAAGCGTTTTGGGCTTCCTAAGTTGATGTTTAGTGTATAAGGCGGCAGAGCAAAACCCACCTTCAAAACATGTCAATGCAGTGTCTTCACTAATCCCTTCAATCTTGTCGCAGACCTTTTCAAATTTCTCCAAATATGATAGGAGTGATTCACCTTCCTTTTGTTTAATATTGGCAAGGTCACCATGAGTTTCGGGGATAACTCCAGGGGTGCAAAATTTATCAAGGAACATTTTTTCTAGAGATGACCATGAGTCTATGGAGTTCAATTTAAGCGATGAAAACCATGTCAATGCCTTATCATCGGTAATGATGGGACCTATAGAGAATTTATATAAGCAAACATGCTCCATCTTAAAGGAAAAATTGTGGTAGCATCAAGTTGGAATTAGGTACCACTTCTCAAATCAAATGCATGAAAGGTCCAATCTCCACAGACCGTTGCTTCGTTGAATTTCGGGGTCTTGGAGCACTCTCAGGACTTCGCCTATCCCTCATTCTCTTTGATCTACCGTGTACTAAGCGAAGGCTAGGAATTATGGGTAACCTCAGCCTATGGCACGACTCTCCAACTTCGCTAGCCGCATAGTAGGAGTGTGAGGCTTGGCCCCTAAAGTGAACATGAATAGGGTTCATTCAATGAGTTTTTTCCCTTGCTCTTAACTCATGTTGTACAGATTAGTCCTTTTATGATGGGTACATACTTTGAATTTTTAGAGGAGGTGGTGGATGACAAGATGAAATAGAGGGCGGGCTCTTCTCAAGGTCTTTGTCCAATATTGACAAAAGCTGGTGGTGGAATTGTTTAGCCCAATTCCTCCATTCTCTGCCTGAACCGAAACTATTCCTCCATTACTTTATGTTGTCTATTTAGATATTCCACCTCACTTCTGATACACTGAACTTCCTCTTCATCGCCTTGTTCTTGAGTATGTGCATGTTATGAATTCAATTGGTCTTGTAAATCATAAGATTGAGGACCAATACTTTTGAACACCGGCTGCCTTGAAGCAGGCACTGTTGGTTTCTCTCTAGGCCTATTATGGTGCGACTCTTCTACAATGGGTTGAGTTCTTCATGATGTAGAGTATCGTGATTTCTCTTGAGCCTATTTAGTTGATTACAATATGACTAAAGTATTAGCACAATATTTCCAGCAAATCATTAACCAAGAAAATCTCTGTAGCTTTAAGCCATTCCCGATAACAGAACTGAATAGATGTTACAGAAAATTTTAGGCTAAGAAAATATGGGAGTTTATAATTAATTGGCAAGGTGTATCATTCTCCAATCTCTTTGTCTTGCAAAAAGTTCGAAATGAAGAGAGGATGTCTCCGATTAACCCTTCAATGATTAAGTTTGTAAAAGTCATCATGAAGAAGGAAAAAATATTTGAAAGATATAGATAGAAGTTTTGCAAATATTAGGGTTTCTAGGCAATATAAGTTGCATGAAAAAGTGAGGATTGGATACCCAATATTTGCTTGCAGTATGCTTATATAAGGAAAATGAGATATCAGTTGGGTTCTGTGTCACTTTCCTGACATTCTATTTGTCCCATGCGTCTTATCAGTTAAAGAATGGCTTACACGTGTTTAACCACTTATGAATTCTAATTAATTATTAGAATGAGTTTAATGTCCCATTAATAATTTATTGGATTGCATAATGGTTATCTGTGTGCTGCTTGCTTTAGTACTCCAATAGTCAAAGTATGCAGTCGAAGTCGGCCTTTAGCGGAGTCAGCCTCTGAGTTACATAGCCCAAACCTCCTTCACGGATTATCGGGTTTAAAGTGTCGGGCTCTGAAATCAGGCTTCGGAGTCGAACACCACGGCTTATGAGAGGAATTAATGGAGTAAATGATGAGCAGAAAAACGAAGCTCCTCTTTCAAAGAAAAAAAGAATTCCCTCATTTGTTAAAAGTGGGAAGAAAAAGGGGAGAATTGAGAAAGCATCCGTAAAAAGAGAGTGGCAAATTGGCATTGACACTTCCTCGTACGACCTCATATATATATATATATATATATGTATGTATATATATATATATATATGTATATATTTTAATTCTTATATTCTTTAATTAAATATCGAAAATTATTGGAACCAAATCAATCCATAAATGTGATGCATACAAAGAACGTTTCATAACATTATTATTATTATTTTTTTTATGTGGAAAAAGGAATAAATCATTTCAAATAATTAAAAGTTTATAAATCCTTTCAAAAATTTGTAATAAGTAAAATTATAGCTGTTAAGTTGTTGATTGATAAAATTAATTCTCTTAGGGTACTTAAATTGTCAATTTCTGTTGAAATTTTACCTACAAATTAAAGATGTACAAAAAATAAGAAGTCTGAAAGAGTAATAGTAATGTTTTATAATAAACATCCTATTTTTGCTCTGCTCTTTTATAATAAATTAAAGATCTTGAAGGCCATCCATTACCTATATGAATGTAATGGTAATGTTAATTCCTGAGAAACCTCTAGACATTTTGCTTTGAGTTATGTACTATCATTAATTAAATTACGTATTTTCTACTAAAAAAAGAAGGAACCAAACTTGACATTAACTTTCTCAATATTCTATGAACATACATAAAGCTATAACATGTCATGTCTTAAATTAATATAATCGTTAGTACAAACAAGTGTATATTATTGGGTGATTGTGATACTATTTTACGGATAATAAAATTATTATTTTTATATATGTTTGTATATATATCTTTCTAAATACTTGGATTAGACAGTGGCTGACAACATTTAGAAATGTTCGATCATCAACTAAGATAAAAAAGAAAGCTAAGTTTTTTTTGTAATTGTCTTATTATTATTATTAATGGTTCATCATATAATAATTCTTTTAATTTTAAATTGATACAAAATAAAAAATTTATTAATTTATTAATTTATTAATTTAATCGAATAACATGTCAAATCAATATAAACATTTAAATGATTATATTATATTATCATTACATATATGTAATCCATTTTTCTTAAAATAAAATATTTTTCAAACAATTTTTTTCGCTTCGAAAAAAAATGAAATTCAATTTTTTTTTTTTAATTCCAATTTCACTTAAAAATAAAAAAGCCATGTTTCTAAAAGAAAAATAACTATTCAAATAAACCACAAATAATTCAAAACATAACTTGACTTTATATAGCCTTTATATTACATCAATATAAAATATATATATATATATATATAAATTTATAACTTTCATAAATAAATACATATACATATATTTACTAAATAGAACTATTTTTTATGTAAATAAAAGACTAAATTAACTAATATTTAATAAAAAAGATTTTATTTAATATTCTAAATGAATCATTTTTCTTTTTTCTAAGAATATATCCGTTGTTTATGTTTTATTTCAATATATTTGAGCACTTCCTTGTGTATCATATTAAGTCATTGTTTAACAAGATTTTTTAGGTGGGAGAAGTATATTTTCTAGTTTTATATCCTTACAATAGTCATGTTCAATACCAATATATTTCATAAGAATTTATCAAAGTATTTTAACTTTTAATTATATATGTCAAAAGATATACCATCAAAATTAAATATGTTTTTCTTCCAATAGAGATCAAATATATTGTTTCAACTTAAGTAACCTAAAAAATGGTCGAAAAGAAAGCAAGAACACCTAAATTAGATACAAACAATGTTGGTTTCAAATATCATAAAATAATAATAGTAAAAAAATTATTCTAGTATGTCATATAATTTTAAACCATAAAAGGAACAATAACTCATTATATATTTTGAAAAATTGTAATAAAATTTGTCAACATTGAGGAGAATTTTACCTGTTATTTGTTATTGTTCAATATCAATATGTTTAGAGAAGTTAAATTGTCAATCTCTTTTGGAATTATACCTGTAAATTAAAGACATATAAAAATGTAATGTCCAAAAACCTATAAATAGTATAAATTCATAAGTTAAAAAGACAATAGAAAATAGGATGGAATTAAAATAATAATAATAATAAAAAACAATAGTAAAATAACTAAAACTCTTACTATCAAAATTTCAAACAAAAATCATGTAATCTTCTAATTTTCCACTGTTGCTTCTAACTCTTTATATTGTATTACAGCCTTTCATCTATCTAGATTTTGTTAGTATATAAAACGATTATAGACAGAAAGACTGAAGTAATTAGAAATGAAATGAATTAATGGAGTAAATGATGAGGTGCAAAACGAAGCTCTTCTTTGAAAGGAAAAAATAATTCCTTCATTTGTTTCAAGTGGGAAGAAAAAGGAAAGGAATAATTTGGATGATGTCAAAAGGACAAAAGAAAGCATTAAAATTTTAAAGAAAAAAAGAGAGAGAAAAAGAAAAGCAATGCATCGGTCCATTCTCTACTTCTCCTTCCCAACATTTTATCACTACAAATTTGACATAAGAAATATTAATTCATCTCCACACTACGATTTTCTGATCCTGTAAGCTTCTACATATAATAAAATCTACTTCAGGTTTCTATGTGTAGTTTTCTTTTATGAAAATAAGTTTTAATGTTATCTTATTAAGAAAATTTCATTGGAAAATTTTAAATTATATTCAGTTGGTAATAACTTTACTTATAATTTGAAAGGTCATCAATTCTAGACACATCAAAGCAGAAATGTCTCAAATTTAAAAATATATACATATATATATATTGAATTATAGACTTCAAAAATTTTAGACAAGAAAAAATTAAATATATCGAATAATCAGTAGAAGATAAACTACAAGAAAGAAGAAAAAATTAGATGTTCACCTTTTTCAAGTTAGAAAAGAATTGTTCTCTGTAAGAGTCCTTTTTTCCTAAAAATTACTACTGTACCTATATAGAACAAAGTCTTCTAGACATTTGTGTATTTACTAAAAAATAAAAATATTATATAGTGTAATAATGAAAATTTGAAAAAAGCAGTCAGTAATATTTAAATTATTAGTTGGTCACATTAGCATGTAATTTAAAAATTTTGGCGTCATTTAAAATATTATAATTGTTGTATATCTATCATATTTAATTAATTTTGTGTCTTCCCTAAAATATCATATTAAAGTCTACAATCTTTTCATCTATAAAAAGATAATTCTCCTATATTGAAAGATCTCTTAGCTATTTTTATAGGACGACAACAAAATAATCTACTACCAATCGAGAGAAAGCAGAGACTCGCCTAGAAAAAGACGAGACTCCCCACTTCATCTTTTTGCATGGTCTGAAAATTTGGCAAAGGTAAAGAAAATGTTTCAAAGTTTTGATGGATATGTCAAAAGCCAAATTGCTTTCCAAGCAGAATTTCTTCTATTTTCCCAGTGGAGATTTAATCGTTCAATAATCAACTCAAGCTGAATTTACTATAATCAACGTCTACCGCGTCTGTAACAGTTTCATTGATAACATTCTTTAAACTGTAACTATCCAAGAAATGTAACTGTCAGTTATTCAATACTAAAGAAGTAATGTTTCCAGATAGTGTAATAGTTACATTAGGTGGTGTTTCAATATAAAATAGATAAGTATTATAAGTTATCAATATAGCATTTAAGTCTTTAATTCTAAGAATAGGTAATTATTCTTTTAGTGAAGGAGTAAATTTATCTTCACAAAAAAAGAAACTTGAAGTAGATTTTAGATGCAGCAAGTGGAAGTGTTTGATCATTTGCTGCCGCGTTTGAGAGGGACTTTCCTTTCCTTTCGCTTTTGCTTTGTATCATTTCATTTTCCAATGCCTCCCTCACCATTTTGTATTAGGCAAAAAGTTATGGGACTTACTATTTTAAAGAACAGAGTTTGAATTTTAGTTATTTAAAAATAAATAGATAGGGGAGTGAACCAACCAATTTTTCTTATTTCTAATTAATCTTAACTATTTTCGCTCAGTTGCAAAATATCTTTTGAAGTCTTGAAAAATCAATACTCAAGAATATTAAAATCTAAGACAAGTATCATATAATCTTCCATTTTTTCACGAATGTTCCAACTCTTTATACAGCCTATCATCGAATTTCAACAAATTGATTCATTAAATACACCAACCTCACCTACCATACCACCATACTTTGATTGGATAAAACTAAAACTGCACTTAGATAGTTCCTCAATGTTAAGGGAAATTCTACCTGTTATTTTATTGGCTGACAATAGAACTCTTTTAGAAAAGTTAAATTGCCAATCTCTTTTGGAATTAGACATCTAAACTAAAGATATACAAGAATGTGATGTCGAAAAACCTATAAGTAATACAAATTCATAAGTTTAAAAAGACACAAGAAAATAGTATGGAATAAAAAGACAAAACAATAGTAAAATAACTAAAACTGAAAAAAAAAAAAAAAAATTAATAAACATGGATTAAAATAACTAATTTTCAAAAAATGTGGGATTAGTAAAGAAAATGAATGAATAAAAATATTTTTTTTTATTAAAGTAGAGAATATGTTAGAAAAGTATTTGGGAGGAAAATATTCATTATAGACTAATCATTAAAAAAAAAAAAAAAGACTTAGTATTTTAGTTAATTAAAATAAATAAATAGGGGAATGAACCGGCTAATTTTCTTTATTTCTAATTAATCTTAACTATTTGAAATTAGTTGCAAAATCTCTTTTGAAATCTTGAAAAATCAAAAATTAAGAATATCAAAATCTCAGAAAAAAATCATATAATTTTTGGATTTTCCTCTAGTGCTGCTTCCAATTCTTTATAAAGCCTATCATCCAATTTCAACAATTTGTCGTCCTTTCCTTTCCTCTTTTACTTTGCATCATTTCGTTTTCCAATCCCTTCCTCACCATTTTTTTTTTTTTTTTTCAGAGAAAGTAACCAGATATATTCATGCATGTAAACATAACCAGTCCACAAATATATCCATATACTTCCATTTTTTTCAATAATATATATGTTATTTATGTTTTATTCTAACATATTTTAGCACTCCTTATTTACCATATTAAGTCAAAGTTTAAGAAGATTTTAAAGTTGGAAGGAATATATTTTGTAATTTTATATCATTAGAATTAATCGTCATACTCAACATAGTGTATTTTATAGAAAATTATCACCATATTTTAACTTTTTAATATATACTTAAAAAGAGATATGGCTTTTAATATAATAGAGATCTTAAATTAATGTTTAATCTTGGGAAGTTAAAAAATGAATGCAAGAAAACTTATATTACATACAAACATTGTGTTAGCTTTAAATAACAATATACATATATATATATATATATATATATATATGTTCTATTATGACATATAATTTTGAACCAATAAAGGAATAATAACTCATTATAAATTATGAAAAGTGTAAAATTCCTCAATATTAAGGAGAATTTCACCTCTTATTCTGTTATTCGACAAATCCAACTCGTTTAGAGAAGTTAAATTTCCAATCTCTTTTGAAATTAGACCTGCAAATTAAATAGGTACAAGAATGTGATGTTAGAAGACTTATAAATAATACAAATACATAAATTAAAAAAGATAAAATAATTCATATGTTGTGATATATATATTTGTTAATCAATTATATATTCAATATTTGTTAATCATTGCCTTAATTAACCCCAAATATTTCAATTAAACCACCAAATTTCATTCGTAAATTTGAAGAAATGGGTAAGTTATTTAGATCCTCAAATATTTATTTAGTGAACTAATTGGTCCTTAATTTTATACGTTTTTATTAATTAAAAATAATTTTTAAAAAAAAATCGTTTATGAAAGGGATAAAATTGTAATCCCAAATTTCTTTCTATCGAAAGTAATTAACTAATCTTCATAATTGTTTAGAATTAAAAAAAAAAAAAAAAAAAAAAAAAAGGGTTCCCATGAATGGGTTTTTAAGGGAGAGTTTTGAAATTTTAGAAAACAAGGGGAAAAAAAAAAAGTGCTCTAGAGGCAAAATAAGTGATTGTTCGAACCTCTCGGATAGATTTGAATTCAGGAATAAAGTTTGCTTTATGCGTGAATATCAAGCTTTCCCTTTACAAGACGCACAAATAAAAAGATTTAAAAATTTTAATTTTACCCATTCTATAAATAATTTCTTCTTTTTTAAAACAAAGTAACATTAATTTCATATATATATATATGAAAAAGCATATATAAAACAAAATCAATTAGTTTACCAAAAAAATGTCTTAGGATCTAAAAACTTAAAAAAACAAAAATACTTAGAGACGAAATTTGTCAAATATAAATAGGTGAAGGACTAAACTTTGCCAATCTTTCCTTATATATATACAAAAAGCTCAAGGAAAAACAAAGCTGTTTCTTCTACTTTTCTTCTTTTCTCTCCCACACGATAGCCGACTTAACCTAACTCCAGACGCAAAATTTAATCTCTAAATATCAAGAGGAAGTATTTTTGATTCTTGAACTTCTACAAATTTATTTATTTATTTATTTTAAAGTGAAGAATTCAAATTTTAATTTTTTTTTGATAATTTTATGTGTATATATATTAATTTCTTGTTGTAGGACAAGTCTAACGTATTTAGAAAAGTTAAATTACCAATCTCTTTTGGAATTAGACTTGTCATATGCTATAGAATATATTTGTTGATCATTATCTTTGATTAAACACCAATAATTCTGATGAAACCCCCCAAAATTTCATCGGTATATAAATTTCAAGAAATCTTTCAATTTCTTTTTTGCTATATATATTGTTGGATTCTCGAACTTTTACAAATTTATTTATTTATGTCTAAAAAAATGAAACTTTTAACAACAAAATTAAAAAAAAAAAAAATCACAGTGGCAATAAAATAGAAGTATTTAAAAATTGATAAAACTTCTAATATTCCAATAAATTATCAAGAACAAAATCAAATATTCGAATATTACGTAATAAAAGTAGTGATGATTTTGGTTTTCCAAATTCAGTAGGTTGTAGTTTTATTTGATGCTTAGAGTAAGATATTAATTACTTAATGACAGATAATTTGTTGATCACTAAAATCAAAAGAAGGAAAATTTCAAATGCATATATATATATATATAAATATATTTACCTGTTAATCGGTTTCGCCATAGATATAGGTGTGAAAGCATCCCCATCCTCCCTATTTCCTCGGGTATTTTTCCTTCAAATTGGTTACCGCCCAAGTATAACATCTGAAGCTTTGAACACTCCGATAAATTTTTTGGTATTTCACCATTTAGATTATTCCAACTTAGGCTTAGATATTCAAGTTTTTTAAGCCTATGACATATATGATTTGGAAGATAACTCGAGAATTTGTTTCTTGAAAGCTTTAGAGTTTTAAAAGTTGAAATATTAGTAAACATAGCCAATGGCAAAGAACCCGAAAGATAGTTAGAACTCAAATTCAACAATTTCATTGAATTAATTTTTCCTATCTCTATTGGAATTGTCCCTTCTAGAGAGTTATGTGATAAATCTAAGGTTTCTAGTTTTGATAGGTCAAATATAGCAGGTGGAATATGGCTATAGAAATTATTGCGACTCATGTTAAGAGAAACAAGAAAGGAAAGATTTGCAATATGAGGAGGTATAACTCCGGTAAGTTCCATACCGGAAATATCCAAAGTAATAACTCTTTGATGTCGGGAATTGCAAGTGACTCTAACCCAATCACAAACAGAAGATTTAATAGACCAATTGCTTAATAAGATGTTGTGAGGATTAAAAACAATATGAGCTTTCAAAGCAAGTAAAGCAGATTGATCTATATTGATATTACCTTGTGTTTCAATGGAAAAACAAATCATGAAGAACAATAACAATACAAGTGAAGGATGAAAGTACTTAGAAACTCTCACCATGACTCACATTTATGTTATTAGTTTGCCATTTAACCTCTTTATATAGAAAATAGGGAGTCTTTTGTAGAATGTATTGCTTCTTTCCCTCTCTCTCTCTCTATATGTGTGTGTGTAAAGAGAAATTAATTGATTTTCTTTAAAGTTTGATCTTCTTTCCCTCTCTCTCTCTCAATCAAATATGCCATTATTGTTTGTGAAATGTAAGTTCTTCCACAATACAACTATTCGAGCAAGAGAAAAAAATTAATAAAATAAATATTTGAAACTTTTAGAATAAATTTTTCAGAAAAATTGGCATAAATAGTCCCCAAACCAAACTATTCATCTTTGGTGAAATTAGTCCCTGTCTTAATTTTTTGGTTAAATTGATCCTTAAATTATTGAAATAATGTGGAATTGATCATTCCATCTAAAATTTCTATTAAATCCACCGTCAACATTAAAAAAAAAAAAAAAAAATTATACAAGGATGAATATGCTCGAAGATTTGCCTTGCTTCTAGCTTTTGGCTTCCAGATTCCGATGCACCTTCATTCCTCATTCCTTATCGCTCATGCCTCATCCCTCATCCCTCATCCATTTACTTCCTAGATTTCTTTCCATCATTTCGTTCCTTGTTACATCAACTTCATCATCATTTCACAGTGTTTGTAGTCTTAATTGCTGCAAGGACAATGTGTTTCATCCATGGGATATTTCCTTGTCTGTATTATCCAATGTGAGTTATTTCTTTTCTTTTGTAGGATTATCTTTGGTCTTTAGTGACTTCATACTTTTACTGGTCCTTTTCTATTTTGATGAATTTTTTTCCACTATAGTTCAAAGGTTAAATATGTGTGCTTTTTACTGGTTTTTGCTGAAATTATCTGGCTTTGTTAGACTTGGAAACAGGTTTTTCTATGTTTTTTATTTATTATTCTAATTTATGGTGCTTATTTATAACTGAAAATACTTCTCTCTGTGTTGTGGTTTTCCGGGAAAAAGTTTCTCAGCAGTTGGGATGGGACATCAATCTACAATGGGTTCTTTTTCATCCTTATTTTTTATTATTTTTTACTACTATTTAATTTCTTTTTTTTAGATAATATAATCCTCTTAATTTATTAAATTAATTCATAATTTCTATTTATATTAATAGCTGTTAAACGAATCATGTAAAAATCAGACAGTAAATTAATTAGGAGGAAAAAAGAAACTTGAAATGCGAAGGGAGAATTTTCCTCTTATATTTAACAACTAGTGGGCAAAGGCTTAACTAATTAAAATTTTCCAATGATTTCTCCCTCTCCACTTGAAGTCTGACAACTTAGTCACATCACCCATTTAATTATAATATAGTATAAATTTTGACTCCCTTAAAAATTCAAGGGGCCGTACAATTATTATGCTTCTACACATATATAACAGTCAAAATTTGCACTAATTTGAGACCATAGGTCTTGACATACGTATATATATAGAGTATCACGAGAATTTTCCAAATAATAATTTTTTTTTTTGAGAAAAAAAATCTACCAAACAATTAAGCATATCATATATATATATATACACGTATATATATAGCTTTAGACCTTTTTTTTTTTTTTTGAGAAAATATATTAGACATTTTGATTGCTCAAGATGTAATGACAAAATATGAAAAGAAAAAAAAAGTGAAGTAATATATAAATCAAATATATGACAAGAAAATATTAGTTGATTTAATAGAACGACCTTACTTATAATTTAAAAATGATAAATGATTATAAAAAATGATAAATGATGTAAATCGAGTGAGTTTAACATAAAAGAAAAAATATATCTTTATATATATATGTATATAATTCTAAGACTTTATTGTAAATTTTCAAAGTTATAAGTGATGTTATTATTAGATGAAGATAATTAAAAAAAGAAACATTATTAATTTACTCATTAATATTAAAGTACGTCATAGTAGTGTACTATGAAATTCGTCCACAATTTAATGTTAGGTTGGTTTTCTTTAATTGTCATCTTCGACTTGGAGTACGAGGGGTCGGTGTACTATGTCATATACATATGTATAGAATAATGAGTTCAAATTGTAATAACTTATACATTATTCATCATTTTATTATTATAAAAAAACAGAAAGAAAAAAAAGGAAATTGGACATTTTATTGCTCTCAAAATGATGCTTGGCTTTCTATACATGTTATGAATTGGATGATCCTTTTGTGCAATTAAATATCGGAATTCATATAATAAAATATATATATAAAAAAAATGACTATTTTTCACTCTCAATAACAAATTAATTTAATAAAAAAATTAATGAGGCAGAGCTTCTCACTCAGATCACTATATGTTATATTCAATACACACATATATATATATATATATATAGTGAGGAAAATTATCCAGAACCAAGCCTTCATCCACCCAAATTCTTACCTCAACATTCCACAACCAAGCCTTCCTTGTCCATAACACACAATATATATATATATATATATATAGATACTATTCAATATATATAGTGAGGAAAATTATTAAATTACCCTATTTAATCTCTGAACTTATTCGATTTATTTTATCTTAATCATTTTTTTTAACTTCATTATTTCTAAATTATTTGTTAAATTTTTTCCATTTAGTTATTTAATTGATTTCTAATTAGATTTTGGATAAAATATTTTTTAATGAAAAAATAAAAGGCAAAAAGATATAGGTTCATACATTTTTAACTATAAACAAATAAAAAAAAATAGAATAATAAATAAACTCTCATTTTTGTTCATACATAATGAAAATTGAGAGATATTGTGGGAAAGTTTATCTAAATTTCCCTTTTTCCCTTTTATTTTTAATTAAAAAAATAGTTTTACTTAAAATTTTTTTAAAAAAACTTATAAAAGAACCAAATTAATAAATAATTTAGATATTAAATAAATTAAAAATAAAAAAATTAAGATTAAATAGGATGAAAGAAAATATATTAGAAACTAAATATACTAGTTTTCTATATATATAACATAAACCTTTTTCCCTCTTTTTTATTCTTTTGGTTTTATATTTTCAAAACATTATGAGTTCTTTTAATCTGCAAAATCACATTCTATCGTTTGGTTATTATTATTAAAAGTAAACATTCAATATAAAAATATATTATTTAAAAAGAAAAAAAAAAAAAAGGTGAATCCTACACTAATTTGGCTCACATATCCACTCAGAAAGAATATCTCTAATGAAACAGAAAGACTACTAGATTTTTCAAAAACATATAATTGAACTAAATAAAACTAGTTATATAGTAAGACAATGTATTAATTTTATCTATAAAAGTAGATGTGATTATTTATTTAATAGTTATTTTAAAAAAAAAAAAACCATAAAAGATTATAGCTTAGAACTCTCCAAAATCCTTTACAAATTACGACCACTGGCAATATATATATATGGCAAATTGGCACATTTAGTCCCCAAACTATTGGCAATTGGTGGTTAAGGTCCTCAATCTATTTTTTTGGTCAAATAGATCCCCAAACTATTGAAATTGTGTGATTAAAGTCCTTCCATCCAAATTTTCAGTTAAATTACTGTTAATCTGTTTAAAAAAAAAAAGCCCCAAGGATTTTTTGGTCTTTTCACTTCAAAAATAATTTTTTTAAAAAAAGAAAAAGAAAATGAAAAAACCGGTATCTTCATCTTCTTCTTCCACCGGTGAATACACATTTAACCCATTTTTCTTCTTTTTAATTGAGTGTGAGAAGGAATAGAAGTTTATATTGTGTTTGTTGGTAGAAATTTTTTATAGATGTTGGAATGTTAATTTACTGCTTGTTGCTGGGGGACTATATGACCGTCGAAAATATATATATATATATATATATATATGGGGACTTGAAGGATTGGACAAATAAAAAATTAATTAAAGATTGAAATAAAAAAATTGTTAATTATTAAAACTAAAATAAATCTTAAATCGAATAGGATGAGGCTTTTAAGACTATAATATAATATTGATTAGTATAAGACAAGCCCAAAAAATAGTTAAATAAGGAGAATCACAGTAATCAAACAACTATCCTATTCTCTTATTTTATTTCTTTAAATTTGATTCTCTTATTTTATTGTATATTTAAAAAAAAAAAAAAAAAAAAATTTGTTTAAAATAGAATAAACATTACATACAAGATTTTACTTATTTTAAACTCCAAGTCATTGAATGGACAATTATGTTGAATTTCAACACAATTTTTCCACCACAAATCAGTAAAGCCATTAAAATGGAATTTAGACATCAAATTTGACTTAAACAGAAATATAGATAATGGAATTAATGTGATTAATAATTCAAACATTTTCTTCCTCCACTAATAACTTTTATACATTTGACAATACACAACAGATAACAACGTTATCTTTTTATCAATTTCATAAAAATTAAATTAAAATATAAATTGACTAATTCAAGAGGAATCACAGTGTGATGATTTAAAACTATAACACATGATTGTTATTATTTTTTTTGACGATGGTATCTCGAACCCTTCCAACCTGAGTAATCTACCCAATAGTGCAGGTATATTCGCACATACGAATATATCTCGAACTGTGAAACACCTGAGTGAAGTTAACCCTACACCTCTTGGCAAGCCAGAAGGAAGTGGAGATTCGACCCCTACACCTCTCTGCAAACCAAGAGCCTAAGGGAAGAAACCTCGCCATCATACCAGGAGAAGTTCCACAACATATGATTATTATGTAGCACAAGATTTTCTTTATCGTTAGTCAAATTGAAGAGTTTTTATTTGACAAGTCAAATAGACAAAGCTAAATTAGGAGAGCCAAATCATTTAAACTACTATCTTGGGCTATTTTTTTTCTTTTTAATTTAATTCTCTTATTTAGTCTCTTTTTCTTAAAATGGAACAAACGTTATATATATGTCTCTACTTATATTTTAAATTTTAAGTCATTAAATAGACAAATGAGGTTAAGATTCAACACATTTTTCACAACTAATCACTAGAAAGTCATTAAATTACAATTTAGTAGTCAAATTTGACTTGGAAAAATTTATCACCTAAAGGAATTAATGTGATTAAGAATCCAAATTTGACTTCAAGGCCGAGAGGATGGTGTGAAAGGGGAATTTAATCAAGTAGAACATTCCTGCATGCAATCACACGTTATATTCTTTGAGAAAATTCTTATGTTAACATCATTTAATTTTTAAAAAAAAATTAAATTATTCTTTTACTTTTTAACAAAAGTTTTCATTAATAATTACATATTTTGAGAGGAAAGATTGACAGGTTATGTTTTTATGATTATGTTCGGTAATATTATCATTGTTCTCAAACTTGGTCTTGTTTTCTTAAAAGGAAAATTGATGCTTCTTTTTTTCCTTTAACTTTATATGTGGTGTAGGATTAGATTCTTCAAATTTTTTTTTTTTTTTAAATTTTTTAAATCTCTTACATTATTAATTTTGATAACATATGACCTTCAAGTTAATGCTCAAATCAAACATGATTTTTTTTTATATATATTTTATTTTCAAAAATATATATATAAGATAAAATTAGTAAAATACATAGATTTTAATTTGACCCATGCATCTCTTGTTGTATATATATATAAATAAATTTTTGTATAATGGATGTTATCTGTTAACTTAATTTATAAAAGAATGGTTTTAAAAAATAAAAGCTAAAGGAATTTAAAACTATTTTAAAAAATAAAAATAAAATTGAAGGACCTAATCTAAAAAAAAAAATTGCCTAACTAAGGGAAGTACATCTATGAAATTGAATTAGACAGTTTTCTATTTACCTTTGCGACTCCCTCACTAACTTGGCTCGTTGAATAAGAACTGATGTTTGAAATTTGTTTGATAAATTTTCGAGTATGTTGAGGAAGTTCTCCTGGCATGTTTGTCAGGTTTTTTTCCTTAGATATTTGGCTTGCCAAGAGGTCTAGGGGTCGAATTTCCCCTTTCTTTTGACTTGCGAAGAGGTGTAGGGGTAACTTCTCCCTGAGTGTTCAATAGTTTGAAATATATTTACATGTGCAGATATACCCGCACTATTGGGCCATCTCTCGGTGAATTAGTTTGGGCCTAAAGAGTCCAAAATACCACCGTCAAAAAAAATTTCAAGTATGCTGGATTAATAAGTTGTACTTATCTTTTATTTGTATCATTAAAAAATTATTCGTGTTCAACTCGTTAACTTTAATTGAATTCGACTAAGTTTTGTTGAACATTTGCTAGCAAATAAAATTTTAAATAAACGATAAATTAGAGATAATTATTATTAAATGCACAGATGAAGGGATCACTGGGGTACTTCGGATGATCATTCTCCTACATCAATATGAAGGTTTGATGACTCTTGAAGTTGGTCTAAGTTTTACCGAACTTTTTTTAATCGTTAAACATTTTTTATTATCATAAAATTCAACCCGTCAATAATATTCAATAAATAGAGACAATTGAAACTATTAAAAAATATTAATATGATACTATACTAAATTATTATATATTCTAAAAATATAAAATTTTATTTGAATTAGTGTATAATTTTATAAATTTCACTAAAATTAAGGGAGTAATTTTTTTTTATTTGTCTCATCTAAAAAAGAAGAAAAAGAGAAGATTTTTTCTAATTGTGGTTGTCACGACCCGGACCCACGAGCCCGTGCCGCGACTATATGGGCCTGGCGGTACCCACGGCCAACTACTTGGCACTCGTCCTCGCTGTACCAAAAGAGATATCCCAAGTTGACAATGACTACCTAGGCCCACACTTATATTCTATAACATATTCACATATATTTCCCATGTGGGATGGGGTATCACATTCACCCCCCCTTAAGGCCCAGCGTCCCCGCTAAGGCCCAACATAATTGGTCTAAGCCCAAGATCA
>JAXGGT010054645.1:0-10329 GCA_035583425.1 Marsdenia floribunda
GAAAATGATAAATACAATATTCAAACAATAATGTTATAACAAATTATTGATAAAAAAACTGAACAAATTTCAGGGATAAAAAAAAAACAAAAATTTAAGGAGGCACAAGAAAACAATTGGAACTAAAACAATTCTCTAGAACTTTTGCTTTTTCGGGAATAAATAACTACAAGTCAAATTTGCAGTGGCATTACAAATCAAACACTACTGATTATGAAACTTGATACACAATAATATAAAAGTACAAACTACGTACAATAATAGTCAACATCAAAATTGTTCCCCAACATAAAAAACTAAAGAATGTGCTGCTCAGTAATCAAGTTATATTCAACCACCTAAGCCACTAAAAAAGATTTTTAAATAACTAATGTTGTTTTTAGACTGGGATTTTTTTTTCAAAATCCCACTCCAAACTAAAAAAAATAGTTATATTTGTTTGGACACCAGCCAGACATATTACTGTTCATATCTGGTGAGGTGGCAAAAATAATAATAAAAAAATTCCTCCCTCGTTGCAACTGCAACGACTACCCATGATGGACCCAATTTGAACATTTTCTGCAATATCCCCGCCCGAACCCACGATCTAACCCGTTCGAATTTTCCACATCACTCGTCGGAGTAAATGCTAAATCCGGCCGAAGGTACATAAATTCCATCATCTCCTGATGAGTTCGGCGATTTGATATACAACCCCCGATTTATTGCATCTGGCCAACAACCTACCATCAATACCACCGTAGATACAAAACAGTAAAAAACGCATGAACGATCGCCTTTAAATGACTGTTTCGCCGAAGGTACTTCGAGTGTTCCAAACGCATTTCCTCGAAAGTGTGTTTCGGCATATAAGAAGATCTGGGTATCTCCTCTAAGACGACTTTCATATAAGCTAGAGTCCAAAGGTGTTCTGGTATGAATTCTGATTGTTGGCTATTTCAGATTTGCCTGGGTTGCATTTGCTCATATATAAGGTCGCCCATCATAATTCTATTTGTTGCATCCCATTTAGTTGATTGCGTCAATTATTTGCCCTTCATGTAGATTTGTGCCAAGTGTCGGTGTCAACTGATCGCTGATGATTTGGAGTCGACTGCTGGTAGTAACTCTATTCCACTAAATCACACACGGAGTACTTATACACAGGTGTTGTTTCTGTTAGCTGTGGACCTTATGTTATTTTCGATGTTTCTGTCATGTATTACTGTTTTATTATTTGATAAATGTCGTAATGTTACGAGTATGTAATTTCTTTAAAAAATCAGCATGCAATTTAATTCTTACACTTGGTGATAGAGCAGATAGAAATGTCTAAAAA
Organism: Marsdenia floribunda; assembly: GCA_035583425.1. Classification (NCBI taxonomy): domain Eukaryota; kingdom Viridiplantae; phylum Streptophyta; class Magnoliopsida; order Gentianales; family Apocynaceae; genus Marsdenia; species Marsdenia floribunda. Next base: position 1,322 of record JAXGGT010054645.1, read on the forward strand.
TAGTATTGAGGAAATCAAACCTTCTATACTACGAAATAAGTTGTGGACACCAAATCTGGAACGACAATATTTAAATATATTGAAGGATTGGAAGAACAAAGACGGAACCTAGGTGCACGGGAGGTTCGAAAGTAACATATGGAAGGAGATTCAAATAGAATTTAACGCTTCAACAATAAACTATTACGTTGTATCCCAATTGTCGACAAAATTTAGTAGGATGCGGGAGATATACTTGGCCATGAAATCAATTAGAGATTACTCCGGGATTACTGGTATAGGATGGAATGCAGTACAAAACCACATAGACTGTACTGCTGAGCAGTGGGAGGGAATCAAAAGGGTATGACTAGTTGATGCTCCTAAAATTTCTTGAAATATGTGTATAATATTATGCATCTTACAATATTCAAATGGTCGACTAACAGACACTACTATATATTGCAAAAAAAACCTGAGACAAAGCTACTTGGGAAAAATAAAGGATTGTCAAATTATGACCTCATGACCGACGTATTCTGGGACAGTGTAGCCTAGGGTGCATATGCACGGTCGTCCAAGGATTCTCCACTTACTGATGCCGAAGAAAGAGAGTTTGGTAGGAGGCAGATACCAGGCGGTCATATACGGTCCAATGCTGCAGCTGTTCCAGTTGGTTCAAATTCAACCAATAACATGGATGACTCCGCACAGCTGAACAGTATTGATATGGTGACGTCTGGTTTGAAAAGAAAGCTTAGGAGCACGTCCAAATGCGACCGTTCTGTTGCAGACAAGAAGCTGAGAATAGACACTAGTAAACAAATGAACGAAGGTGCTTTCAATTACAATAGACAGTCAAAAGCAAGATTGGACGACTATTTGTTTAAGTCTGCAAGAGGCGACACGACAAAGCCTAACCCCCCCCCCCCCCAAATTTCAACTTGCCTTCAGTTGTTAGAGGAGGTTTGTGGAGACATCCCATCCAGTATTAGTTTGCAAGTTTATCACAAGTTCAAGGATCTCGATTTTCGGGTGGCATGGGTGCTTTAGTCAAGAGATATGCGACATCATTTAGCAATTACCAATTTCATGGACGTGTTGCCTTAGTGTGGTTTTAGTACCCCCTTTATAGTTGACCATTTACGACACAAGATTGGTCACTTGTTCCAACAACTTTTCACTTTCCACCAACATTTGCATGTATCTGTTTTGTATTAATCGGATATGGTATTTGTGTTAAACATTACAATTTAATCTCTATTTAATTGCAAACGGTTGACTTTATTTCACATATTTACATTCAGCAGCAGGTCACCCCATTGATCATAACACTGTTCACCATGACATAAATGCACAAAATTTGCATGTTAAATCTTCCAATGAATCTGATCTCCAAGATCTTGAAGATTTGAGAGAAATGCAGCAAATGATGGATGATTCAGTCGCCTCTGACCCTGTGAGTGATAGTAGAATCAGATGTAGGACATCGGTTTTGAGAAGTAAAATATGGGTGGATAAATTGTTCCACGGTCACACGGTAAAAATTTATCAAAGTATTGGCATGCAAAGAGATCCTTTTCTGAAACTGTGCAATCTTCTTATCGAACGCGGTTTGTGGGTCAACCAACAGCAACAAAGTGTTGACGTGTTCGAAAGTATGACTATGTTTTTAAACTGTGTTTGTAGAGGGAACAAGTACTGGGATTTAGCGAAGCACTTTCAGTACTCAACGGAAACAACGTCCAGGCACACTAAAAAAATGTTCCGAATTCTTATTCAACTTGCGCCTGATGTGATTAAGGAAACGAATTGGACGACTATACATTCGAAGATATCTTCTAATCTTAGTGTTTCCCCTCAATTTAATGTAAGCATTAGTTATTCGGTATTGCTCATTTCCTTTTCTGTAAATATAGATTTCAGCATATACTGGCGTGCATTTGCAGGGTTGCGTTGGTGTCATATATGGAACCAGCATTTCAACATGAGTGGCTGGCGATAGACGGGAGGTTTTTAGATCCAGGAAGAATGTGATACGCCGGAATGTCATGGCAGCAGTCGACCATGATATGAGATTCACTTTCATCTATTCAGTGTGGGGAGGCAATGTGCATGATGGTCGCGTATTCAATGGTGCTACATCCAACTCCAGACACGGTTTTGTGCATCTTGCAGCTGGTCGACCCTTATTCTCACTGTATTTAAAACTGAATTCAGATAATGTGTGTTTACATTAGTTATTCGGTATTGCTCATTTCCTTTCCTGCAAATATAGATTTCAGCATATACTGGCGTGCATTTGCAGGGTTGCGTTGGTGCCATATACGGAACCAGCATTTCAACATGAGTGGCTAGCGATAGACGAGAGGTTTTTAGATCCAGGAAGAATGTGATACGCTGGAATGTCATGGCAGCAGTCGACCATGATATGAGATTCACTTTCATCTATTCAGGGTGGGGAGGAAATGTGCATGATGGTCGCGTATTCAATGGTGCTACATCCAACTCCAGACACAGTTTTGTGCATCTTGCAGCAGGTCGACCCTTATTCTCACTGTATTTAAAACTAAATTCAGATAATGTGTGTTTACAATGTCTTTCTCAAATATAGATAAATATTACTTGGTAGATGCTTGGTATGCAAACCAACCTGGCTTCCTTGCGCCGTATAAGGGTGAACGGTATAATCTTTCCCAATTTCGTCAAAAACATTCTGGCTTCCGAGGCCCGAATGAATTGTTTAACCATCGTCACTCATTTATACAAAACGTGGTTGAGAGAACATTCAGAGTCTTCAAAAAGAGATTTCCTTTTTTAGGGGCTTCAATGTCATCATACTCATTTATACGATAGTGTGACATATTGATTGCATGTTGTGTTATACACAACTATATAAGAGATAACAATCTGAGTGATCCACTCTTCTTCGAATTTGATAATGAAGAAGTTAATGCAGACAGTTGTCAACCAACGACAGTTGAACCCAGCAATATTTCTGTGGAATCACTTCTGAACAGCTTCACATGTGGGAGAACTTTAGAGACAACGTTGCAAACGATTTATGGGCCAAATATAATACGAAACAAGGTCCTTAATGTTGTCCACTGTTAGAAGGTGCACTGTATTAGTCGGCCAACATTTTGCATTATGTGTAATCGTTATGTGGACGATGGATGAACAGTGATGTAAGTTTGCTTCATTGTTGTCGTTTATTAGATGTAATCTTACATGCGGTGACCTAACTCACGTATCCTTACAGGAAACAATATTCATCAACATCTGATTTGAAAAATAACCAGACATAACATATGACTAGCTAACAGATAATATTTGGTTAACATATTATTGGCGACACAACAACAACTGATGAGTATCCGTTTTCATGAACTAATTCATTGCAATCAGAAAAAAAAGAAAAATAACAGAAGGCATAAACAGCCATTTAAAACCCGAAATGCATGTATCGAGCAATAAAATACTTTTCAACATGTGTGGCATAACCAGGACAGTCCTGGTCATCTCCGTACAGCTCCCCGTCACGACGTACAGGATACTTCTGGTGATCTTCTGTGGTGCAGCATCCTCGCCCTTCAGCACATGCAAACACGTGTGCTTGTATGTTCATAGATATATACATCCGTTGGAGTATTCGTACAACATGGACACGGAATCGTCTGAATGTGCCCACAGAGCAGTTCTTCCTGAGTTCCCCGATTATATTAATTCCAATCTGCCTCTCCTCGTGACTCTCGGAAAAAAAGATGAACAATGCCCATTCTATATTTTGCTGCTGTGTTCCCCTCATCTACAGCTCTCTGTACATGAACAGCAAACGTTTGGAGGTTTCCACGGGAAAAAAACTCGACCTGGTTGAAGGGAAAATTTATACAACCACCGAAACATGCATAATCACTTAGGTATCTGTCTCAATCATTACATTCGGACGAATATGTTTACATATATATTTTTTTTAATAAGTATACGTATTGACAATGTACAGAATTGTACCAGGCCTTTGTATAATAGGGCTTCTAGGTTCCCATAATGAACACACATATCAAGAAATTGTCGTGGAATGTGTTGTCATGGCCATCTTTGACCGAAAAAGAACTCGATCGAGACCTTTTTATACAGTTCACCCTGGCCTTCTTCGACTAGTAGGTTAAAAGGCTTGCAACTAAAAGTGATATCCAAATTAAGCCTTGTAAATTGTCCCCAGGTAGAGTATTTACGTAGTAATAGAGGGAAAAAATACTTACATTGCTCTTATGCGTCCCAAATCAACCACAGAGTCAGAAACGACGTCACAGAGGATAGTTGTCATGAATTTTTTAGGAAGATCGAAGAGGGTCGTCATCTTTTTGCTTGATGTAATTGTGTTTAGGATAGGTGTATACAGTTGCGATTTTTCAAAAGAAGTCATTTATGGGTAGTGAGGGTTGGTTGACTCAATTGTGAAAAAATATACAGGGACGCGACCTTTCAGATTCAACAGTATGCATTAATGTCTGCTTTGAATTCAATATCCGAGGAGTAAACAATGGCAGCCAAACATTGGAAGGGTTACCGATACATAAAAAATTGGTTGACCAATCGAATCAGCTTCCCATATTTGTGCATTGTTTCATATAGTGATACAACTTCGGAAAATCGATTTCATGTTGTATATGTATTCTATAAATATACAATAAATATACAATACACTTGTCCAATGGAATATATATAACGCCATTACAAAATGCGAAAAGCTGAACATTTGATGTTGGAATAATAAAACAGTGGTTGACTATGGAATCGAATTTCATATCAGAAAAATTATCATTAATGGTCGCAACTTGTAATAGTTCACCAATATTGTTATCAACATGTCAATTACCCTATTTTTGCATCCAACAATAATCGAAAAAAAATTCATGAAAAAAACCATTAAACAAAAATACAATTTTCAATGCATACTACACCATGTGATCAAAGGTATTCATGTATCTACAAATAAATGTCATTTCAACCTCTGCGACACAACCCACACAGTCCTGATCATCTCGGTAGAGATCATTGTCGAATAGGAAAGGATAATTCTGGTGATCCTGTGCCCTACAACATCCTCCAGCTGCCGCAAATCGGCACACATGGTGCTCTATGTCCGTGTGTTTATACATCCTAACAAGCATGCGCATAACGTGGCAACGGAAGCGTCTAAATGTGTCCACAGTACAGTTATTCCTGAGTTCCTCGATTATGTTAATTCCAATCTGCTTATCTTCATCATACTCGGAAAATAGATGAACAACACCCATCGCATATTGTGCTGCCATGTTCCCTTCATCTACAGCCCTCTGTAATTGGAAAGCGGACGTTCCAATATTCCCACAGGAAAAAAATTCAACCTGGTTGAGAACACAATAAACAACAACCCATACTACGTAGTCACTAACGTATCATTTTCAATCATATATAACATGAGTATAGATATATATATATATATATATATGTATGTATATATAAGTCATATGCATCTACATGTACAAAATCGGACCAGGCCTTTGTACAATAGAGCGTCTGGGTTCCAAAAATGGAAGCACTTATTCAGAAAGTGTCGTGGAACGTGTCTCCACTGTCGATTTGCACCGAAGAAGAACTACAACGACACCTTTCGATACATTTCACCGTCGTTGTCTTCGGCTATTTGGTTATAATACTTGAAAACTAAGAGTAAAATCCCGATATAGGTCCTGTTAATAGTCGAACATGTGCAGTATTTATCAAGGAATACATGAAAAAAGAAAGACTTACACAGCTTTCACATTTACAAAATCCATCGCAAACTCAGAGACAACATAACAGAGGATGATGGACAAGAGTGGACGTGGAAGATCGAAAATCTTTGTCATCTTCTTGCTATAGATTCTGTAATACGGATTGTTGTATACAGTGACAAAAATTCTGTAGCAATCATATAACAGTGTGAGCGTCAGTTGTATAAGTGAAAGGGGTCGCGACGTTTCAGATTCCAAAGAGCGCATTAATGTCAGCTCTGACGTTGTACTTCTCAGTAGACCATTGTGAGTGTTACCAGAAACGTCAGGAATTAGTTGACCGCTCCAGTCATGTTCCTTTATTGATGCATTGATACGTCTACAACAACTTAGAAAATAACCAAACCGAAAGCGTAGTACTTCGTGCCATTATAGGCCCATTGGCTCACCACTTTAATGAGCATCCCATTATAGACCTATTGTTACGTGGTAAATCGCTAACTCAGATTATTCATTATGCATCATATGAATAAACGATATTTTAAGAAAAATGATAATCATAAATACATTTTTCCAAGGTAAGGGAACTGCTCAGCGCCCTTCCTTGACATTAAAGGGACACTGGTTGACCGATGGATTCATAATCTAGTATTCATGAATTGTAAGTTGTACAAATCTGAACTCATATTCAATATTGCATATGTATCTGATATAAATATACGACACATTCATATATCGATAATGCATAAAAGACATAAACTGAGAACAGACACAAGTGATATTTGTCCATGTTAAACATTGGTTGACCATTAATTATAATTCGGTCATCATGAACCATGAACATTACAAAGTCCCAACCACCAATACTCTAAAATTTCCTAAATGAAGGATGATACAAATGACACTTCTTAGTCAGCATAATCCATACATAAGAATTGTGCATCAAACTTAAGTTAGTCATAATCATACACCCAGTTGCTCTCGGGCGCACATTTGGGATGGCTAGCAATTTGACAACATTTTCTGGTACGGGGGATGCCCCGACAATGTTCTCTGTATTTATGGTGCACCCATACCTCTGAACTGCAATACACAATGAAATGTTCTCAGTAATGAACGAATACATTCACAGTAGAATTTTGCCTTAGCTCCCCAATGGTGGTAATTCCCATATGCGGTAGGAATTCATTCCCTGAACAAAGATATACAATAGCAAGGACGTATTTTGCTACCATATGCCCTGCAACAATGGCTTCCAAAAAAATTCTCGCCCCTTGACAAAATCCAGACAAGCAAATGACTCAAACTGAAACAGAAAATGAAGGATGATAACTAAACCATGCATCATTACTTTTCTTCAAAAGTAATGAAGACGAGGTCACAGAGACTCACCATCCCTTCTCTGAATAATGCTTCTGGATTTTTATAGAAAAGACATTTTTGCCTAAATAAGAATATAGAATTGAACGCATATGGGAACAAGAAAGTATCCGAAAGTGCAACGGTTCGATAGAGGTAGCTTTCCTCTTGTTCCACGATATGGTAAAAAGTCTTGCACCTGCATAAACAGTGGAGCAATCATTTCACTATCTAACACGTAATCGCATATACGTATATATCTACGCAAAACAACGCCGAAAAAGATTAAAATATATATATATATATATATATGAAAACCCTAGTGAAACACATACACAGATTTTATGATGCAAAGGGATTTTGGTGAGTCCGAAACAGTTTTTCGTAGAATTTCCATTAACAAATAACGGAGGAGGTGGAACAGGGGTGAAGATGCATGGGCGGGGGAAGTCATCTTGGCATGCAATGAAATGAAATGGGGGAGTTGAACGTATATGGTCGACCAGGTATAGAATGATTCCGAGGAGTTGTAGTCTGAAGTTTGAAGATGAATTCTTGTTAAGTAGTGTTTTGATTTGGGAAAATATGGAAAGGAACAGTCTTTTAGTGGGAATTTCGAAAACATTTAATGTAGCTTTCTATTCCCACCAACCTATCAATGTCTCCCTTTTTTTTTTTTTTTTCAATGTAAGGGTAAATAATGTCATTCCGATTTTTTTTTTCTCTTTGGTAATTAATGTCATTCCAATTTAGAGTGGTACAAAGAGAATGTAACTGGACACTTCTGCATTTTTTATTAATATTATTTTTATATGACTTTACAATTAATGAAGATAAACATGTACCTAGACTTCTTTTTTTTTCCTCATTTTTTTTTTAACAAACAGTGAAAACAGTGGGATTGTTGGTGCTTTCATATTAATATATATATACATATCATATATATACCGTAATATATGCATAGACAGATATTGCGCAGTCCGAAGACTCCCAACCATACGCAAAGTTTCAGAAAAACAAAAAGAAACAAGTGAAAACCAACATAGAGAACGGGGGCAGTAGTCGGCTACGTAATAGTCCTGGGAACCATTAAATGCAGTCTGGCCATGGTTCCGTGTTGCAGTAGATTGTATCAGAGAAATTATGGTCTGGCGCCTTCTAGGCTGGGAATCGCAAAAGTGTAGGGGTAGACGAAAGATATGGATATATACTATGGCGCCAATTCGTAACCCGAAAAAGAGTTTTCCCACCCGTTACTATTCCAGATTGCATATTTATTCCGGAAGGAATTTGAAACAAACTGCACTTCCAAACCCAGAAATTTCAATCCAATCTCCTTCCGAATCCAACGGTATGAGGTCCACTAGTCGTGCTTCAAATAAAAGAGAGAGAGTGAACGACAATTTTCGCGCACAAGAAGATCCAAACATACTACACAGTGTAGACATTGAAATAAGGAAACTTTTGCTGGGTCTTGCGTTGGAAGATGACCCAGATTACACAGACCGGCAAAAGACAGAGATTTGTTTGTTTGTAAGTACTTCGAAGACTCATGGCCTGATGGATGGTCCTTTAAAACTATTGTCATCGGGAAGCCCCAAAAATTGGGCGAATTAGGGCAACTTGAAGGGTTTTCAAAGATGTTGGTGTATCAAAAATGGGATACATTGACGATGTTCTGCATAGAATGCTGCCCTCGACTAGTTAGACTTTTCTACTGAAATGCAGTTGTATCGGCGGGAAGGCGGAATGAGTTGATTGTTACTTCACTAGTGAAAGGGGTCAAGGTTCAGATAATGGCTAAGCTAGTAAACAACTAATTCGGAATGTTTCCAAGGAAGATTGAATATCTTTATACTGATTTGCATGGATTTGTCCTATGAAGCCAAATGATAAGCTAAAACTGGATCA
>JAXGGT010054674.1:0-10323 GCA_035583425.1 Marsdenia floribunda
AATTACCCAAATAATACATAAAAATCATAAGAATGGTAGAATGAATGTATTAAATGTTAAGCATAGAGGGTCCAAAAACACATAAATCTATATATTATCACAGTCCCATGACCATTACCAGAGGATCTCCACCAAAAACTCCGGATGATAGAAATCATCTCCTTACAAAGAGCATAGGGTAATCTGTACACCGACATAGCATAGGTAGGAATAGCCTACAAAACAGCTTTAATCAATACCTCCTTACCACCCTTAGAAAGGAGTTTCTATTTCCACCCATGAGTTTTCTTCCAAAGAAGGTCTTTCAAGTACAAAAATACTTGGGCTTTAGAGCGACCAAGTAGATAGGGTAGCCCAAGACTCCTATCACACTATCGCATTCTCAACTTGTTCAAAACATCCCTCTGACAAGAAGGGGACACATGTTTTGAAAAAAATACCGAAGACTTCACCACATTAATCTTTTGTCCAGAGGCATTCTCATAAATCTATAGAATAGATAGGATCCTATCTAAAGCAGACGAAGAATCTTTGATGAAGAGCAAACAATCATCTGCAAAAAATAAGTGAGACAAAAGAGGAGCATGAAGGCCCATTTGGATACCCTGCCATTCCCCAGATGACACCGCCTGATTGATCAATTGAGAGAACCCTTCTACCAAAGATTAAATAGATAGGGAGAAAGTGGGTCACCCTGACGTAGCCCCCTCGTGGGAGGAAAAACATCTGATGGCTCCCCATTAATTAGGATACGAAAGCTAACAGAAGAAACACAATGCATGATAAGAGAAACCAAACGAGAAGGAAAATTCATTTTCACCAGAACCCAATGCAAATATGACCACTCCACTCTATCATAGGCTTTACTCATATCAATCTTGAGGGCAAAAGCATTATTGTCAGCATGCCTCTTACGAGAACTCAACCAATGAAACACCTCAGTAGCAATAAGAATATTATCAGTAATGAGATGACCAGCAATAAAAGCACTTTGAATGTTCCATTTCTGACAGCCTTTGAAACTGAATATTTCCTATGAGGTGATCTAGATTAGTAACCCGATGTTCACTAGCGAAGAGCTCGGAGAAGAAAGCAATCGCAACACGAGCTATATCCTTTTGTTGTGTTGCTACTGTCCCGGACTCATCCAGAATTTTATGAATCATATTTCGTCTAGAGCGATGACTAGCATGGTGATGAAAATAAGGTGTATTTCGATCACCATTCTCTAGCCAATTCGACCTAGAATGTTGCTGCCAATACGCATTCTCCAAGGATAATGACTCTTCAAGATGAGAGTAGGCTAAATTCACTTGCTCTTCCGGGGCACCCACTGCTTCAAGGTGAGAGATATGATGTCGTGCTTTCTTGATGCCCTTAGGTAACACTCCAAATTTTTGCATACTCCATTGATGCGCATACTCCATTGATGTAAGTGGACCTTTATTGCTTCCAAAGAATCCCGCAAGGTCCCTAGAGAGTGGGACGCATGCTGCTACCAGGTAGACTGGATCAGCTAAGAACAATCCCCATCATGCAGCCAGCATGGTTCCAAATGGAGGGGTTTGTTACACGTGGTCGTGGCATTATAAAAGGAACCCGCTATTTGAAGCCACAAAGCATGGTGATCCAAAGAAGATGTAGGCTGGATAGTGACGAGGCAGTTGGGCTTTGATATGTGGAAAGCTGAATTACCAAAGCTGCGGTCTAATTTAGAGCGTGTGGAAGCAATACCCAAACATTTGTTCCACCACGTGAAGCATCCATGCATTGTAATCTCCGATAAGTGCAGCTCATCCACCACCTTTCGAAAGTTCTTCATCAGGTATTAAGGACGAGCAAAAGTGCTAGTTATCTCACTGTTGGACATCAATTCATTAAAATTGCCAACAACGCACCAAGGAGCACTCCGATTGAGACCAATGCGCCTCGAAAGTTCCCAAGAGTGGTAGCGATGAGAAGGATTCCAGTGACCATAAAAACCAGTTAAGAAAAGACAATCAAAATTACACAAATTCTCAACAAGAACATCTATATGACCATTAGAAAAACTAAACAGTTTTATGTTAAGATTATCATGCCATAATAAAGCAAGGCCGCCTCCCATTCCTTGTCTACTAACAACACAACCATTAACAAAACCAAGTGACAACTTTAAACGTAAAATAACAGAATCAATACAACGAGTTTCCATGAGAAAAAGAAAATCATGCTTATGAGTTTTGACAAGGGTTTTTTGCTCATGAATTGCACGGAGTAACCCTAAACCTCGGCAATTCCAAGCAAGGCAACTCATTTAGACCGTCGGGACTGCCTAGCAACCACCGCCGATGAAGATTTCATTTTCTTCGCCACAGAAACTGAATTTGCTGGGGAAGAACCAACTTGTCCAGCAGTTATTGGCCTCTTTTGGGGAGTAAGTTGCCGAGAGGGTGGCACTGAAGTTGCTAAATCTGATAGCAAAGTAGCAGGGGTGGCAACCAAAGCAGCATCTCTGCTGACCACACTAGAAACCAAGGGAAGCGCAGTAGCATTATCAGGCCGAATTGGAGAGGAAGGAGGGTACTCATCCACTAGAACCTCCTTGTGTAGACTGGAGAACGTCGAAGGGTCTTGGAGACAAAAAAGCCAGTCTGAATGCACGTGGTCAACCCCCCCTAACCAAGGGCCAAAGGTGAGGGTTTTTACATCTACGACCTCCGCCACTACTTCCTTACGATCGCAAAAACGATGACCCTTTGGACCATAGTGGAAGCAGAAAGATGGCAGCCTCTCATACTTGAATAACCCTGCATGAAGGAGACCATCTGGAGTAGAGAGACGACACAACCGCTTCAAGGGTTTTGATAAGTCCACCAATGCCCAAAATTTGAAAAATTTTGTGCCAAGTTGACAATCCTCATGCAGCTGAAATTCCTTACAGTTATCAAGGGTCTTAGCAAGCTTCAATCTAGCCTCCGAAGTATAACAAAATCGGGGAATACCTGTAAGATGAATCCAAAACAATTCCTTGTGCCATTCCAGGGATGTAGAAGAGGCAGTGCGAATTCTAAGGCGCACAAGCACAAGAGTGTTCTCAAAATTCCACGGACCACTAGAGAGCACGAAATAAACTGTTTCTTGTGTACCAAAAAAGATATGGTACGTAGTGTCATCTATCCTTTGGATAGAGAAAGAGCCACAATGCCAAGCCTTACCCATGGCGGTCTTGAAGCCATCTAAATTGAACGACTTATCACCATGCAAACGAGCAACCACACTAAGATCCTCCTCAAGGAAGCCTTCTCGAATATCATCCGATTCAAGATTCACACAACCAATTTCCTCCACGCCAAGATCCACACTTGTAAGACGTTGCAAGATCGTATCATCCATACCATACAACCAGACCACTGCACCAGAAAGCACCTTACCGGTAGCTTTCCCACAATAAAACAGGCAAGAAAACTCCGACTAATCAATCAGCCTCCAAGATCCAACAATCACGCCCTCCCAAAAATGAAACCTTTTGAGAGAGAAAACCTTCCTTGCGAAGGAGTTTTATATGTATATGTATATATATATATATATATTAATTAACAGCTTATTAATCTTTACCAAAAATTAACAACACACGGTAGGAGATAATAATGATAATATAATAATAATAATAATTCTATCGCAATTAAAGAACAAGCATCAGAGAAATCAATGCGGCTCTACCGCTTTTCTTTATCTTTTTTTTAAATATAATATATATATATATATATAAACTTGAAACACAAACGAAACCAAAGAATGAGATATCAAAAAGAAACGAATTAATGGGTTTAAAAAGAAATAGAGACAATAATTTCAATAATTTTATCAAAAAAAAAAATTCGAATACAAAGAAAATTTGAGATATTCTATTTACTCATATCTAAAATTCCCAATTGAAATATTATATATATTTATTCAATTACCAAATCTCAACTAAAATATCATCAAATTGATTTAGGCTCTATATAATAAATTTAATATATCAAATCTAAGCCTAAAGTGATTGGGGAATTCACTTACCTCGTTAACGATCGTCGACTAGATTCTCCTCTACTGTTTCAGATGATTGGTCACCTCTTAGAACATAGACGTAGCGTAAGCTCTCTGTGGAAATCAATAACCCGGCTAAGGAATAAAATAAGCCCTGATTATAATATACGTTAAATTAAAAGATATTAACAATAAATATTTATCACTTAAAATTGTGACTTTCCTTATTTGCCTTTACTAAAGAGGTTGGACATTACAGAAACCCATCATCTAAGTCCCACCATCTACCATACATCATGCCTGTCTATTAAAGCGATATTTCTTATTATTATTTTATTTTTTGAAGAGCAATGGCAATATCTTTTATTATTTTTTTTTATTTTTTGAAGGCACTATAAACGGTAATATCTATTATTATTCATTTATTTTTAAAAATTATTATGGTAATATTTATTAGTAATTTTTCATTATTAATTCTTTAATTATAAAAGAACACAATTTTACATTGAAACTTTATAAAATTATTACTATTCATTACTTGTAGAAATACCTTAAAGCTACCTTTAATCAAATAAGTGGACTTTTAACCTTTAAATTTGACTTTGATTGTTGACTATTTTACTCGGTTTAAACTTATTCTAAATTAAACATTGGAGGAGCCATCTCGGACTCAACCCCCTTAACTTTACTTTTATAGGTTTAAAAGAATAGCTGAATAGTTGATTTGGGAAGAGCAGTAAAATGGCAGATATACCCTTTGCCCAAATTAGGCTCCACATCATGGTCCAATGTTGGGGTAGATGAAATTGTTCTTGACTGCATCAAGTGATTCTTGCTCAAATTCATCAAAGGTGTTGAATATTATTGCAGGAGCCTTCAAGCAAATATTATATTATTCTGATCATATTCTAGATTAATCGTGTTTAGACTAGTGTTGAAACTGTGGATGTATATATCACACGAGAAGACCTCATGACCTAAGACTTTTGTGTATAGGGGGACCCATGGCTACGGAAGGAAGTCTGTTGGTATATATGAGTATATATATACACAATAAATATCGTTGGAAGACAAGATTGCATTGGATAAAGTCTCACAATTTTACGTTGAAATAATATGTAATCTCTTTTAAATATTTAAACTTTATGAAAGAGTGTCATATCTCTATATTTATGATATATAATTTTTTTTTAAGTCTGATAAAGATAAATTTTTTATTTTATTAAATAATATAAATTAAGAAGTGTAAGATTTATGAATATTTATTTGGGTAAGATTTTATTTTGATAATAATAGAATTTTTTAGGTATAATGGTAATATAATTATTAGTGTTGGAGTATTGGAAAATAGAGACATATTACAAAAGACATATCAATACACTCTATACTAATAGATTTCACCATTTTAAAAATTCGATTCACCAATCTCTGACATTTTTAACAAATTATAATATTGATGTGGAACCTAACTTGGGTCGAGAATAGATCTGTCTTCCCATTGATCTTATCCAGTAAACTACTGAGTGTCGCTGCCAGTCACCGTCGATCCTGCAAAAGCAAAGCCAAAGGGGAGCGGACCCCGGGTGGCTCCTTCGATACTTAAGTCATAATAGGTTTGAGCCCAATAAAGTAATTTATTGGTTAAAAGTCCACTTACCTGATCAAAAGTATCTTTAATGTATTTATAGAGTTAATGAGGAGTAATAATTGTGTAAAATTTCGATGTGGGTTTGGTTCCTTCATGATTAAAGGGATAAAGATAGGAAAATAATAATAAGAATTACCATAATGCCCTTCAAGAATAAGAGAATAATAAGGGATATTACCATAATACCCTTAAAAAAAATAAGAAGAGAATAATATATATTACTATAATGCCCTTCAAAAATAGAAGAATAATAGGGGATATTATATCATAATGCCCTTGAAAAATAAAAACATAATAACTAATATTACCATAATGCCCTTCAAAAATAGGAGAATAATAAGGGAATATTCCCATAATGCTCTTGAAAAATTAGAAGATAATAACAATATTATCATAATACTTTTCAAACAATGAATTAAAATTATGGAGGATGGCCACAATGTGTGGGGCATGAAGTATGGTAGATGGTGGGGCTTAGATGACAGAGTCTCAAATGTTGAGATTGAGATGCAAACTCTTTGGATATTGGGATCTGGATTAGAAAATGTCCAAATGGTGTCTGGGATATGGGCTTATGTTAAATGATGGGTTATCATTAAACGACGTAGTTTAGATATGTACACTGTTAAACAGTCATAAATGAAGGGTTGCCATTGCCACGTGTAAGGCAGAGATGAGGAGATGGTTCATTTTTGTCGAATATAAAGAGGAGAAAAAGCATCACGTTCCTTTATTTGTTGCATTTCATTTCTGTTTTTGTTTTTTTGCTGTGACTTGGGAGTTATGCCTTTTTCGACTAGATAATTGTTTTTTGGGACAACGAGATTTGATCTCTGTAAGTAAAAACAAGTTCTTGACTTCTTTGTATTTGTCAGATGTATAAGTATAATAGTCATCTATAGGTTGACGATCATCTATGTTTACTTGCAATAGTGTGTTATTAGTTTGAGGATTCTTCCTTCTTCTGCTTGTCTGTAAGGTTGTTGACATCATGTCTTCTTCTAATACAGGTTCGTGTTCTTCTTTCCAAGTATTCCAGTTTATATACTTCCAATTTTTGGCTTGGTAATGGCAATTGACAATGAGGAATCATCTAAGTAGGGTGAGTCGAGTGTGATTGGGGAGTATGATGGATCGTCCAAAGAAGATGAGGTTGTGAGCAATAGGGAGCACATAGTCATATCAAATGATCAATCATAGGCTAACGACAATGTTATGTTTGTCTCTGGCGTTGCTATTACTATGGTGGGTGAAGTTGAGCAAGAAATGGTAGAAACAGTAGATAGTGGTAATAAAGAAAAGAATGAAAGAAAAAAAAAAGGAAAAGAAAGTGAGAGTGATTATCGTAGTGCTTTAGAAGATGTTGCTATAGAAGAGGGGGATACAAAAGAAAACAGTTCTCCAGAGAGAGAAGAAGATTGGGTATTTAGGGACATCAGTAGTAATGCAAGGTGAAATGGACAATCGGTTTCCAGCTTCTAAGAAAGAAGAAATATATTTTCATGGTGTAAGGATATTGAAAATTAGTTTTCTACGGACAAAAAGTGGGAGGAGATATTGTATATAGATGTCAAGGGCAAGAAATTATGTTGCCTTATATAAATGAAGAGGATAAAGAGTTGATGAATTTGTTTGAGCTTATTGGAGACGAAGTTGCTCCTATTGTTCCAAACGTTCACCTGAGTGAAAAGAAAGAAAATAGAGTTGGGGTGGCCCAATATTTGACAATAGAATCCATTTTGGAAAAAGACAAGGAAAGCATGTTGTGAGCCGATTATGAATTAGATGATGAATATGACATCATTTATCCCGGAGGAGGGATGATGCCGAATGATTGTCCAAATGATGTAGTGGTTGTATATGTTGCCCAATTACGAGTTGGACTAAGATTTCCTCTACATCACATGTTTGAATATATTCTGAAATTTAGACAGTTATAGTTGGGGCGAGCATTGCCAAATGGAGTGAGGGTGGTAGTTGGATTTATAATGTTGTGTAAGATGAGTGGAGTAGTAGTTAGCTTTGAAGGACCAGGAAAACATTAAAGCAGCAACATATCAAAAAAATTTCAGTTTTATGAGCCACATCTAGAAAAGTGTACTTACTTTTTCTTACCAGTTGCAGATAAACCAACAAACAGATGTGTTGTACTAGAACTTCTGCTTGAACTTGCAATGGAAGGTATGAAGATGGCGCCGGCTCTTCCATAGGGATTTTGGCCGATCTTTTACTCTTTCGCATGAAACATCTTCAAACTTCTTCCTTTTAGCCTTCCAAAATATGACTCTTTCTTATTCTAAGCCTTAGCATGTTGAGAGCATTTAGTGGATAAAAATTCTACTAGAGAGGAAGAGAGAGAACTGAAAAAAAGAGAGAGTGGCGGCACAATTATTAAAGTTTTTCCTGGAGTCAAATTCCTCTTAAGATAATCGCTTTTAGGTATATCCTTCCCGGTAAGAATAGGAAACCAAAAAAATTAGCTATCTTATCTAAAAGGAAAACAGAAACCTAGTTGGATACTACCTCAACAATTTCGGCTAGCCAAGGACTTTATAAAGTCCTAATGGCCAAAATTTCCTAGTCTTAAATGGGCTAAGTTTTGTGCTCAAAAAATATGTCCAAGACTGGTCCAAACCTTTAATTAATTAATTGTCTTTTCTAGGCCTTATAAAATACCCAAGACTAATTAATTAATTCTAATTGGACTATTAATATATATATATATATCAACATATACCAACCCAATTAATTGATTTATTCTAGCCCAAATAATTAATTAAATGGCCTCTTAGAACAAATTTAATTTCTCTTCCAATCAATTATCCAATAAGCAAAGATTGTGTTAAACAACACCAAGTTAACTTGAGCTACGTTGGGGACCAAAAGACGTATTATTCATGGTTACTAAAATGATCAAAATACCCTTACTATCAAATAGCTGTATTTTATCATTTAAAATATTTTCATTCATCATCGTATGGAAATATTGACCCCAAGAATAATACTGCTAAAGCATAGTCTCGGACCTACAGGTGAAATAACAGAATTACCCCTCTCTGTAACACCCATCAATTAGACAGGATAAATGTACTAACACCTATCTCAAAGACACCTACCATCCTTAAATTTCTAATCTGATAATCCATGACTCACTCAAATGCACTTACTTAACATTGGGAGCTACCGAAAAGCACACATTCTAAAATCACGTTCTCAGGGCCCTAGATTATTTAAATTAGCCTAGATAATCAAAAGGTGGTGATTAATCCTCACTACGTGAGGCATAGAAATTCTTTTGTATGAGTCTATCTTAACTAACTAAAGTAGTACACCAAACATACAAGGGTATTGATCTCATAAAAGAAATTTCACTCAACATATATCAAAGTGTAAAACTCTAGATTTGTCAGCCTACCAACTCACACTCAAGTATGAGAGTATCTGTCCACACTGTACTAGTAATAGTCTGGTTCCTATAATTATAGTAATTTGAGAAAGACCACTACTACAGGTCCAGTAATGTATAGGATAATTCAACTTCTTGTTGATTGTGTAGGGCTGGTTTGCATATTCTACATCGTATGGAAATATTGACCCCATGAATAATACTGCTAAAGCATAGTCTCGGACCTACAGGTGAAATAACAGAATTACCCCTCTATGTAACACCCGTCAATTAGACAGGATAAATGTACTAACACCCATCTCAAAGACATCTACCATCCTTAAATTTCTAATTCGATAATCCATGGCTCACTCAAATGCACTTGCTTAACATTAGGAGCTACCTAAGAACACATATTCTAAAGTCACGTTCTTAGGGCCCTAGATTATTTAGATTATCCTGGACAATCACAAGGTGGTGATTAATCCTCACTAAGTGAGGCATAGAAACTCTTTTGTATGAGTCTGTCTTAACTAACTAAAGTAGTACACCAAACATACAAGGATATTGATCTCACAAAAGAAATCTCACTCAACATATATCAAAGCGTAAAACTCTAGCTTCGCCAGACCACCAACTAATACTCAAGTATGAGAGTATCTGTCCATACTGTAGCAGTAATAGTCTGGTCCCTATAATTATAGTACTTTGAGAAAGACCACTACTACAGGTCTAGTAATGTATAGGATAATTCAACTGCTTGTTGATTGTGTAGAGCTGGTTTGCATATGCAAAGATTCTACATCGTTATAATTGAAGTAAGGAGATAGCTGAGAAAGAGTTATCTCTGAATAAAATTTTGGAAGCTAATTTGGACGATGCCATATTGTCAAAAGAGAAATTAGCAAAGACCTTGGCTACAGAGCAAGATAAAGTTGCCTTATTGGAGTTTACAATGAAGATATTGAAAAAGGAAGCTCAGGATTGGGAAGCAAAATTCTAGGAAGAGAATGTTTGTCAAACCAAATGGGAGGGTGCTGCAAAGTTTCGAAGGAAACATATGAAGATGATGAAGAGAACATCAATCTGTGCACTTATGATTTCTGTTGTAATGCATTTTTTAAGTCAGAGCAATGTCATAATATGATAAGTAGGACAAATTTCATGACGATTCGCGATACCTTTAAGCAAGCAGCATATTGTGTTTGATGTGTGTGAATAGGTGTGATTAAAAGAAAATAAACTAGTAAAATAAATCACTTAAGAATTGTCACTCAAA
>JAXGGT010054695.1:0-10320 GCA_035583425.1 Marsdenia floribunda
CCTCTACGCCCCCCCCCCCCACCCCCTTTTTTGTTTTTTTTTTTTTTGTTTTTTAATTTGGCTATGCCTAATTTCTCTTATATATTTAACATGATACATATATAATATTCTCGTCTTTACCAAAAAGAACCAAAAAAAAAAAAAAAAAAAAAAAAATTAGTAAAGAACAAAATTTTAACAACAAATATATCGAAGTTTTAAAATATATAAATAATTTAATTATAACTACAAAAATAATTTTTTAAGATATTTATAAAAATTGAATATGTGTGTGTTTAATTAAAATAAAAATTAACGTCTTATTATCCCTTAAATAATATCAATATTTTTTTAAAAAAAAAAAAATTTATAACTCCATTAAAAAATTAACAAAAACACTGGAATATATTTTTTTATCATCCTAGACAATTTATTAATATTATCTTCATCAACTTGATCAATCTTGAACCTTCTAGTTGAGAGATGATGATGACTTCAAGTTGATTTTCGTCCACTTGATTAATCTTGAACATTTTAGTTGAGAGATGATGACTTTTTTATAGTTTTAAATGAAAAATTGGTAAATTTTCTCCATAATTTTATATTTTTGGTATAATTGGTCCCTTTTTTTTTCTCTTTATTTAATAGATCACCAATATATAACAAACAGATATATTTGGTTCCTCTCTTAATAAAATTTATTGTTTGGGAAAATTAAAATTTATTATTTGATCTGTCTAAATAATAAATTTTGTGAGGAAAAAGACTACATGTACTTGTCCATTTTACATTATAAATGTACTTTAAAAACAACCTAATTATTAAAAGATTTAGAACCAATATCTTAATTAAATTGTTTCTATTAATCTGGAATTTGGTTTTTGGATACAAGAATGGATGATTGTAATGTTTGTTTAACCATGATATTATGTTTGTTTTCTTGTGATAGTTAACCATGACATTATGTAAACCATGGTTTGAACTGTTGATTCTATATGCTATTTCAATGCCCTTAGTGTAATTTTAGGTAAGAATACTTTCTGAACAACAATGAGGTACTGCATGTACATATTTTCATAGTAGGTGCAGGAAAAAAAAAGAAAAAGAATGAATTTGCAATTGTCTCAAACGGCTATAATTCCTCAACACGACGATTATATATATACAATCCTTCTCATTACCATTGTTGAACAAATTCACCAAAGGAAAACAAATTCAAAAAATCACATATTTTGCACCATAAAAGATTCTTATTTTCCCACAATATATCTGTTAGGTATGTGAAGTCTGATAATTGTCAAGAACTCTTGATTACCGCATCGCTTGCAGAAGATGAGGCGCGAAGCGCCTCGACGAGCGGGAGTCCAAGGGCGCAGCGCCTCAGCGGGTGTGAGGAAATGCTGTCCCTAGAAGGAAAATTAGTTTTTGGGTTCAGCATTTGTATCATATTTGGCCCAGTCTTTAGGCCCAGTTGTTGGCCCTTCTCATAAATACCCATGTAATTTTTAATTCCTGATTGATGCTAGTGGAATAATTCTAGTGCGGCCGTGGATGTAAGTTGTTAAACCGAATCACGTAAAATCTCTATGTCTTTGTTTTATTCTTGTTATTTCCTTTCGTTCTTGTAATTGCTCGTGTGTGTGCGTTTCAATCCCCCACAATATCTATTTCCAACAACATTCAACCATGAGCAAGAATCGCCAATGTAAAATTTTTTTATGTTGTATACGAAGATTAATGTGAAACAAGTATTTTCATAAAGTCTGGAAGAGTGTTTCAAAGCTACAAACAAGTTTCCTAAAAATGATTTCAAATCCTTTGCAAAATTTGAAGAGGCAATGGTTGCTTGAGGAAACTACAAAGAGTTCACTGAAAGAAGCAACTCCCTCTATAGTTCGTCCACTTTCCTTTCAACTGAGCTCAGAACATCCACTCTGACTACTACCATTAGCAAGATGGCTATTAAAGAATACCATTGAATATAGGACCTGTTATTTTACGATACAACTCATTTTATGTAAATCATAATCCCAATTATTTTTTTTTTACCTAATATTTTTGGATTATTCTCTTTTTTTTTTTTTTTGCTACAAAATCCGTTGTGTGAAAGAAAATGTACATATTTAACAAAAATATATCTATATATATAAAGGAAAAGTATATTGTATTTTTAAATCTCATTAAAATTTTCACATCATATATTCTAAAATTTAATGCTCTAATAATTATATTATTATACTCATATAAATTCTACTCAACTTTACCATTAGGCTAAATACAACCTTAGTCTTTTATATTTGTTCAAATGTATTTGATCCCTCGCTTGATAAAATTTATTATTGGGATAAATTAAAATTTATTAGTTTACCTATTCAAATAATAAAATTTGCGAAAGAAAAAAAAATTTAAATATATCTACCCAATATACATTAAAACGTGTTGCACTAATTATTCAAAAATTTAAAACCAATTTTTTAATTAAATTTATTCTAATAATAATAATAATAAAAAGATAATAATTAAATTGACAGATACAGTTAAAGGAGATGAGCAAGGGGACGCCCCCATTAATAATACTACGGAAAATTGGCTGGTTTAGTCCTTTATCTATTTTCAATAATTAATATAGGTCCACAATCTATTTTTTTTACCTGCTAAGTCCCATAATTTTTTAAGACCTGCCAATTAAGTCATTCCGGCGAAAATTTTGAATTTTTCGGCAAAATTTCATCACGTGCCGGCCACGTGATAAAATTTTAGGGGTACTATCGTCCGCCTATTATTCATAAGCCCAAAAATTTTAGGGATACTTTTGTACTGTCACAGATTCTTCCATATTTTACAGATTCTTCCATACTCCAAATGCTCCAGTACAAAAGTATCCTTAAAATTTTTGGGTTTATGAACAGTGGGCGGACGATATTACCACTAAAATTTCATCACGTGGCCGGCACGTGATGAAATTTGGCTGAAAAATTCAAAATTTTTACCGGAAGGACTTAATTGGCAGGTCGTAAAAAATTATGGGACTTAACAGGTCAAAAAAATAGATTGTGAACTTATATTAATTATTGAAAATAGATAAAGGACTAAACTGACCAATTTTTCATAATACTACACTTTAGGTGTCCTATTGATTCCACCTGTATATACGGACAAAAGCACTTATCCATAACATACATAGAACTCAGGAGCTGTATCCACCGACACACCACGTTACAATAAAATCGACAGATTAACCTCAAATTAAAATATTGTTACCAAAAAAAAAAAAAAAAACTTCAAATTAAAATATACCTTTCCCAACTTACCAATAGGGGAAATAAAAATAAAAATAAAAAAACAAGGATACTTAAATGATATTATTGGTTAGGGCTGAAGATTTGTAGGTTTCCATAAAAAACAAATCTATATATTTAAGTTTGCTCTTTGGAAAAAGAATTGAACCTACTCGATTTCGAAAACTATATCAAATATATATATATATATATATAAACAAAAAATAATAAATTTTAGGAAAAGGATATAAACTTTTTTATTTTATTTTACTTTATTTGACACATTAAAAAAAATTATTGTGATACTCTATTTTATATCATAAGTTTATATTGATATTTCATGAAATATAAATATGTACCTAGTTATTCATTATTAACTCAAGATATATCTTTTAATACTGAAGAATGTAGGAATATAGGTGCCGTCAGCCCACAATTACGATACAGACTCGCAATTCTGAATCATGACATTTATAAATTAAAAGAAAATTAAATATAGTATTTATTTATTTTTCTCACGTAATCAATGCTTTTATTAAGTAATCCTTTACTTATTAGTATATTTTAATAAAAAAAATTTTAAGTTAAAAAAGTTAATTTTAATATATATTTGTAGAGGATATTAAATTATAATAAAAGCTTTAACACATTAATATATATATATATATAAAACTTTTAATTTTTTTTATTTGTCATTAAAAAATCAAAGTAGTATTTAGTATTGACAAAAAAATATTGCCGCTCAATTTATAATAATTTCATTTATAATTGTAAAAGTTTAAGTTTTGAATTATGATAAAAGTAAATATAAAAAAAATTTTTAAAAAATGTAACATATAATATTATTTTTCTCATATTACAATTACATTAATATTTTTCAAATAATTGTTTTTACTTGTCATTAGAAAAATTTATAAACACTTTAAAAGAAATAAAATTAAGGTAACTCAAATATATTTATATTTTCAGATTCTTCCATAATAATAATTAATAAATAAATATTAGTTATAAATATCACAAAAAAAGTTTTTATAATTTTTTTAAAAATATTGACCCATTTTTTTAAAAATAAAATATAATTAATGAATACTAATTATATATAGAGAAAAAAATATGAATAAGTACAAAATTAATTTTAAAATCTGATTAGTAAAATAATCAATATTTTTATGATAAATAAATAAAATCGAGAAAATATTAATTAAAAAAATATTAAAATAAAATTATCATGATTTTATAAGATTAAAATTAAAAATATATATACTTCTTTATCTTTTCAAAGTGAAATGTTTATATATATATATAAAGAAGAGAAGATAAGAGGAATTAATTATAGAGCAATAAATTAAATAGTATTTTACTCTTTCAAATATTTTTATTTTATTTATTTTTATAAAGGTGTAAAGGTTGTTTTGTCATTTAAAAAAAAAAAAAAAAAAAAAAAAAGAGTTGTTAGACCGAACATAGGAGATAGTCATGTGGCCATGTGTGGTGGGGGAAGACACCGGCTAACCCAACTCACCGCTTCATCATTATTTTATTCATTGACTTTCCCCATACAATAACTTATATTACCCTTGCTCTGGCGGACCATTCCCAATTTGCCACAGAATCTAGGGAAAAATACTCTCAAATTCTCCTTCAAAAGAAAAAAAAGTATGATTTCCTGTAATATTTATAACATATTTAATAAAAAAAATAAAGATATTTAAAAAGAATCATTTAAAAAAACACAATAATTATTATATTAATTGTTGAAAAATTTGTGAATTTGGTCCTTATTATTCATGATTTTAGTGCAATTACTCTCTTTTATTTATTTTTTATTTAGTAAGTCCCAATGTAGAATAAGTTGGTGCATATGATTCTTTTTTTCACAAAATTTATTGTTTGAATAAGTCAAATTTTGTGGAGGAAAGAACCACTATTCTTTTGTTTTCCCCTGTATGCATATTTAGAGTTGTGTATTCGGAAGTACATATCTATCCACCTGAAATAAAGCAAGAAGAATCAATTATTTTAGATCATAATCTCATCAAGACATCTCTATTCTAATTCGGACAACTTGGGAAAAGAATATAACCCAAAACCTCTTACCCATACTTGGCAAAAATTCCTGAACAAAAACAGACCCTTTATTGTAATTTTAGATAGTAGGAAAAGATTAAAAAAAAGAAAAGAAAGGGAAGTATGGCAGCTGCATAAGAAAAGCTTACTGCCTGCTGCTTATATATAACTTTAACTTTAGACCACTACTTCTTTATTCTTACTTAATCTTCTGTGTCTTCTGAACCCAAATCTAAAGACTGAGTAGCACCAAAAACAGAAACTTGCAAGAAAACTTCTTACACACACAAATAATGGACAGTTTCACGATTACAACAAAGCATCAGTACTTCTTCACCACTGCCTGCAGCAGTCTCTTTCTTCTTCTTCTTCTCTCTCTTACAGGATCTGTTTCAGCTTACAAGAATTACACAGTTGGTGATTCTTTGGGTTGGTACGACAAGCTTGAAAAGCCTAACGTTGATTACCGAAAATGGGTTGTCGGCAAAAATTTTAGTCTGGGTGATTTTCTCAGTAAGATTTGTTTGCACTTTATTTATTTATCTCTGTTTAAGTTCTTGCTGCTGCTCTTTGAAAGTAAGTGACTTCTTGTTCTTTTGTTTGCTCAATTCATTGCAATTAATACGCATCTGTAGTTCTTGATATCAGATTCAGATACACTTTTTAATTTCCTTTTGATTCATTCATTTTATCTGATTTTCTGTTCCATGTTCACAAAATACTGAGTGAATCTGTTGTACTCTGTTGATTTCAGATTAAATCATATTTTACTCTTTACAGTGTTATATATATATTGATTCTACCTTCAAGAATCATAGATGTCAGTAAACGACCTAGAATATCAATCAATGCCAAACCAGATCAAGAATTTGTACCTTTCTTGAAGCCAGAACCTGTCCTAGAACAGAATATAACTTTTAATTACCAGCAATATATAAATTTTACAGTGTAATTATGAAAGAAAAGAAAAGAAAAGAAAAGAAAAGAAAATAAAAGGGTATGCTTTTATTCAATTGTCCCTTATGTTTTGTTATTACGAGCAGTTTTCTTCTTGTAATGAACATAAATAAAGGGTAGTTGAAATGACACACATCCACATTATTATTTATTGCAAAGACTTGTATAGGAGAATCTTCTTTAGCATGTGTACCAAGTAATGTGGCATGTTACTAATATATTTATATATATAATATGTTCTAAACTCACTTTTCCTATTCTTATATAAAAAATGCAGTTTTCAACACAGACAATAACCATTCAGTGGTCCAAACATACAATGTCACGACATACAAAGCATGCGATTACGACGATGCATTAGAAGAAGATACTACCCAGTGGTCATCTGCAGATCCATCCTCAACTTCTCCTTACCCGGTGTCAGTCCCAGTTCCACTTCTCAAAGTGGGATTAACGTATTTTTTCTCAGGAGACTATGACGGTGAGCAATGCCAAAATGGCCAAAACTTCGAGATCAATGTCACTTATGGTCAAGGATTACCGTCAAGTCTAAGAAGACCTTCAGATCAAGAACAAGCTCCATCACCGGATTCTGCACCAGACACATTAGTTCCTTCATATTTCGATACTCCTCAAAATGTCAGTGACGATGCTACTACTAATGATGAGACATCAATGGCCATTCCTCTTTCTGCATCTTCATATTTCAATGGGTTATTTTTTATTTTATTTGGACTTTTTTCTATTATTTGAGCAGTAGTTTTATACAGAAACACAAAGACACACACTATATATATATATATATATATATTGTTTTTAGGATATATTTGTAAGAAAATCGATTTAGAATATCTGAGAGTGCTGTTTTTCTCATGTTTCATGTTCATTTTCATTATTTCAATTTGATAAGGACGTTGTTATATATACATATATATATATTAATATAAACATTGCGATACAGCTGATTAGAATACTCTTTTTTAAGACGTACAACGCCAGCCAATTGATCCCATATGTGCACATGAATGGCTTGCTTAGAGGGACCGACCACATACTTGCTGAGAATCATAATCATTTCTTGCGATACTCACTTTTATGTTAAAAACAAACTACTACTTTTGGATAATAATTAGGATACATACTGCCGTTTGGTACTAAAAGCATATTATATCTGTGATATGTAATTAAAAGTTACAAATATTTTATGGAGAATGTTGTCATTTTGTATCTAAGTGTCAAAAATATTATTTTAATATTTTTCTTATCTAATCTAATCTAATATCCTATAAAAGTGTAAAGGATATTTTTTTTTTTTTGTGAAGACTATTTTACCCTTCACACTATAACTATCATATTAAATGATATATTAAATAGTAATTCATAATATTAAATGATATTTTTATAATTTTTTAAATTAATATTATACAAGTGAAAAATATTATAATGGTAGCTTATAACTCATAATATTTATTTAATTTTTAAATATTATAATAGTAACTTATAATCCTTATTTAATTTTAATTTTAAAATACTATAATTGTAACTTATAATATTTATTTCATTTATAAAAACACTATTTAATGTATTAATGGCATCAAAATTTCACTAAAAATATTTAAATGTTATAATGATAACTCTTCATATACATTTAATTTTTAAATGTTACAATAATAACTTGTTATAATGATTAAAGGTATAAATTTATTTTAAAATATTGTTATTACTCTATTATATTTACTCATAATATATATATATATATATTCTATTAATGTAAAGTATTGTATTTATACTAGTATAACTATTATTTTGGCATTCATTATTACTATGATAACAAGAACCAATTTTGATGAATAATAGTAATGATAAATGAAAAAATTATATTTTTTAAATTTTAAATAATTTATGTATACTTTTAAATGTGGATGTTTAAATTTTAATTTTTAATAAATAACTAAGAATATGATTGATTTATTTTTAAATATTTTTTAAAACTTTTATTTTTTTTCCGTACAAATCCAAATGAATCAAATTGGAAATAAAATATTTTACAAATTTGGTAAAGTAGCTTGTGATGATGGAACCACCCAAGCAAATTATATTTGGAGAAAAGGGACATCAAGATTTCACTAAAAATATTTAAATGTTATAATGGTAACTCTTCATGTTCATTTAATTTTTAAATGTTATAAGTATAAATTTATTTTAAAATATTGTTTTTTGTTTTTAATATTGTCATTACTATATTATATTTACTCATAATAAATATATATGTATATATATATATTATATTAATGTAAAATATTGTATTTATACTAATATAATTATTATTTCGGCATTCATTACTATGACAATAAAAGCTAGTTTTGATGAATAATAATAATGATAAATCCTTTTTCTCTTCAATAATAATAGTAATAATGATAAATGAAAAAAAAAATATTTTTTAAATTTTAAATAATTTATGTGTATTTGTAAATGTGAATGTTTAAATTTTAATTTTATAATAAATAATTAAGGATATGATTGATTTATTTTTAAAAACATTTTTTTAAATTTTATTTTTTCAATACAAATTCAAATGAATCAAATTACGAATAAAATATTTTACAAATTTTGTAAAGCAAGCAAAATATATTTGGAGAAATTAATTATATGAAATTTTAAGAATTATTATTATTTTTAGATAGGACTAAAAAATAATTTTTAACAATTTAATAAAACTTTTATTTTAATTTTCAAAATATATTTTGACGTTTCGATATGATAATTAATTATTTAATATTATTTTCCAATATAATTCGACTAATAATTTATTATTTTGTAAAATTAAATATAAAATCATTATAAATGAATTCGGAAAAGAAAATTAAATATTCATTTAAAGAATTTATTTATTTTTTTAATAAAAATATTTTTTTCAAAAATTAATTGTATATAGCAATAAATTATTAATTTTATATATGGTATTTTTATAATATTGTTTTAATTTATATTACACAATTAAATAATATTAAAATGGTAACTTATAAGTCATAATATTCATTTAATTTTCAAATGTTATAATAGTAACTTATAATCCTTATTTAATTTTAATTTTAAAATATTATAATTGTAACTTATAGTATTTATTTTATTTATAAAAACACCATTTAATGAATTAATAAAAAAAAATAAAAAGTGAAGGGACATCATGATTTCACTAAAAATGTTTAAATGTCTCATTATAATTATTAAAGATGTAAATTTATATTAAAATATTGTTATTACTCTATTATATTTAATCATGATATGTTTACTATATTTATACTAATATAGTAAAGTATTGCATTTATACTAATATATTTATTATTCATTACTATGATAACAAAAACGAATTTTGATGAATAATAGCAATGATAAATGAAAAAATTATATTTTTTAAATTTTAAATAACTTATGTGTATTTGTAAATGTTGATGTTTAAATTTTAATTTTTTTAATAAATAATTAATAATATGATTGATTTATTTTTAAATATGTTTTTTAAATTTTTATTTTTCAATAGAAATTCAAATTAATCAAATTAGAAATAAAATATGTACAAATTTTGTAAATTAAGTAGCTAGTGATGAGGAACCATCCAAGCAAAACATATTTGGGGAAATTCATTATATGACATTTTGAAATTATTATTATTTTAATATAGAACTAAATAATGATTTTTAACAATTTAATAAAACTTTTATTTTAATTTTTTTAACAATATCTTGATATTTCGACACCGTAATTATTTATTTAATAATATTTTCTTATGTACTTCTAGAATTGAGGGTGATAATTAATTAATTTGCAAAACTAAATGTAAAATTATCATAAATAAAGTAAAAAATTAGATATTCATTTAAATAATTTAATTTTTACTTTCTTTAATAAAAAAATATTTTTCTCAAACAACTAATAATATACAGCAATAAATAATTCATTTTAGAATAATTTGTGGATTTAGTCCCAAACAAATTTATTTTTGGCAACTTTAGTCCCAAAAGTTTTTTTTTTTTTT
>JAXGGT010054705.1:0-10320 GCA_035583425.1 Marsdenia floribunda
GAAGCACCTAAATCCAACATAGCATTAGTAAACTGAAGTTCTCCTATAATGCACGGTATGGTAAATGTTCCTGGATCGTTGCACTTAGTAGGCATTGCTGGCTGGATCAATGCTGACACATTTCTTCTCAAACTGATTTTCTCATTTGCCCTCAGCCTTCTTTTATTGGTACATAGCTCCTTCAAGAACTTAGCATACTTAGGAATCTGTTTGATGGCCTCTAACAAAGGGATGTTCACCTCTACTCTCTTGAATGTATCCATGATCTCCTTTTCTAATTCTGCTTTAGCATGTTTCTTGGACTGAGTGACTCTATTCGGAAATGGTAAAGGCCTACGAGTGAAATCTACAACCTTGTTTTCCTTTGATTCGTGATTTGAAGGGGACTGCTCTTCATTCTGTAACAATTATGTTGATGAATTTACTGGATCTTTTAACTCTTTCCCACTTCTCAAAGAACATTATGATAATATCTATTATTATCTTCTTATTTTTAAAAGACATTACGGGAATATTTATTATTAATTGCCTAATTTTGAAGGGCATTATGGTAATTGATAATATATTATAGGGACAATTTAATAAATATACATATATATATGAAAAGACCTAATCCCACATCAAAACTTTATGAAATTTTTACGCTTCTTAAACCTTATAAATAACTTAAAGCTAATTTAGACCTAGTAAGTGGACTTTTAACATTTAATTTGGGTTTGGACTTATTCTAGTTTAAGTATCGGAGGAGCAATTCAATGCCTAACCCCAGTTGGCCTTGCTTTTGCAGGTCTGAAGGAATAGATTGATAGTCAAATTGGGATGATAAGTGAAAAGACATGTTTGCCCCTCGTCTAAGGATCCACATTAGGCTGAAAACTTGGGAAGTGCTTTTAACCAAAACAGATGTGGTGAAGGATGAAAAGTAACAAAAATAGACAATTAATATTTAAATAAAACTTTAATTCTATATGTAAAATTAACACTTCAATGTGGGTGCCAATAAAAGATACATAGACATGTGTAATTAAACAAATATGATGACATGTTTTTGGCATAGAAAATAGAGACTCATAAATATAATAAAATCTGAACTCCTTGGAAAAATAGTTCACAGTTCGCAATTCAGTAAAATCTGAACTTGTCCATTTACACAAGTAGACATGGTAATTTAAGAATCATTAAGAAAATGAATACAAATACCAAATTTTGTGTGTTGCCATATAGCGAATCATAACTTTTGCATGTGTTAATTACATTTTCTTGATATTTAAATTTTGCATGTGATACTATATTTTGTATGCTTCCATGTTGCTAAATGTCTATCACATATTTTAATATTATTACAAATATCTCTAATTTTAACGGGGCAGCATTAGAAATTTAGCACGGAAATACAGAAGAACAAAATCCTTTAACATTGCTATCAAAATATGCATGGAAAAAACGAAGAAAAAAAAATTGAAACTGTTGAGATACTTTACTTAGAACGGGGTTTAGTTTCCTGTAAAGCTTTTTCACTTTATTTTTAATTCTGGGTAAATTGTCATTTAAACAAAAAATAAAAAAGAACTAATGTATAATAATATATATCATTCAATTGGAAACGTTTTCATTACAATTTTAATTTATTCTTAATTAGACAACAAACATTATCAGAAAATAAAAGTAGCATCAATTATATGATGCATTGTTTTGGAATGTTATTTCGCCAATTTGAATATGATTCTCAGAGGACGAACATCTGTTAGAACCAAACGTCTTTGTCCGTCTTGATAAACAATGCCAACATCTTTGCAAACAACTTCACAATCCATGCAAAGTGTCAGACAATACACGAGCTATAGCCATATCCATACCTTTCAATCTTGAACCAGTTGCTAACAACATAAGGGTTTGTATGGTCAATAACCCCTCCAACTCCCACAAAATATTTTCCAGTCCATTCATTGTATTCATTGACTTTCCAGACTGTGGATTCGCCACACCTTTCTAGGTAGAAGAATTCAATGTTCAGATCAGTAGAAACTGGAATAGTTCCACCTTCTGGTTTTTTGTTGGGGATAAAATCTTAGCGGCAGTCAATGTCTACTGTCATATAGCTCTTGGACTACAGCAAGTGGACAAGTATAGTTACCTACACCAGATAATTTGAACCCACCACTCTTTCCTCTCTCAGCTGGAAGGATGTAGTAATAGGCATCTTCCCTCAGGATCTTTCCTGTTGCATCCAGCACGGGTTCTGCAGATGCACCAGCTGAGAGAAATGAATTGTTGTACATACAAAAGAGAAGGAAGGAAATGAAGAGAACTGTTGTCTTCATTATTGGGCAGGTTTCTTCAATACAATAATGCAAAATATTTTTGGATTGGATGTAGAAAATTGTGAACGGGAGCTTCCACTCAAATAGCGCAGCAGTTTAATATCTATGGAAACTGAAATTTCAGATCATATTTTAACAGCAATTAGAATTTGATGGATTTTGACTTGATTTAGTTCAATGTTTAGGGTCAAACCTAACATACACTGAGTTATAGTGCTTCGTGACCTGCCAAATTATTTCTTTTGTTCTGCAGGCCAGTGGTTATAACTTGAAATTATTTCTTCGTGACAGTCAAAACATTTTTTAAATTTTTTTTTTTTTTTCTGTTTCTGAATTTGAAATTTGATTTTCTTTCTTCGCATGCCTAATTTAACAGATTCTATTTATGTATTTCTATAAGACATCTCTGGTTTATACCAAATTTGTATCTATATTTGTTTCTCTTATATAATGTTTTTGGAAACCTTTTATTTGCTTGAAAATTTCTTATATGTTCTGTTGGAATCGTCAGCGTGCTTCTATTTTCATATATTTTTTTATGTGCACTAGCTTTAGTTTTTGTTTTCTATATATATATTTACTCTTATTGTTTATATTTTTTTCAATCTTTTCAATTGATGATTTCTTAAATAAATTAGACAATTGAAGAAATAGTGGTGTGAAATTTTAACTCTGATCATTGATAATTTTCAGTATGAAATAAAAATTCTGATATAAACAATAAATTCATTAAATTCTAATATATTTTCAAACACATTTAAATAAAAAAATTAATTTTGTAAATGAAATTTATCTCCTTAAATAATGAAAAATTAAAATATTTTCTGAAAAAAAATTATACGTATGTTAAATAATATATACATAAGATGCAATTGCTTTCCTTAAAGATTATACTAATTATATTAAATATGAAAAAGAAATTAATATAGAACATTAGAAAAAGACACGCACAAATCCCTAAATCCAAAACTTTAAACAATAAACAATAAACCTAAATTCTAGAACAATGACATTCTATAATATCCTATCACCAAATCAATTGTATATATTATCGCATCTTGTTATTCATGTTTGAAAGATTTCATTTTATTTTTGATGGGAATTCATCTCTAATTTGATGATGTAGTCGAAAGGTCCTTCTTTCAAGTAGATAAACTGGCCGAATGGTCATTTTGAGAGATCCTTCGGTCAAGTACTAGGTTACGTGCAAAAGATGGGGGAAATGCGGTTATCCCCAAAGAAGCTCCGATGCTTAAGTTAGTAGCTTGTCCAATAATAAGGTCAAACTCCAAAACAAAGGGAATTAAATGCATTTATCTTTTTTGGGAGACATTAATTGTTTATATAGGAGACAAATCTCCAAATAGTGTAATAGTTTTCCAATGTGGGATTTAGATAATCTCGATGATAAACCTCTTATGGGTAATTAAGTCATTTAGACATATAATTGTGCATAAATAATATATATTTATGCTTATATACATCACAAGCCTTTTTTTCTTTTTTCTTTGCATTCGGTTTGTCTTACCAAAAGGTAAATAAATGGAAGAATTATTTAAATAAACCGAAAGGTGTATCGGCAATTTGAGAACTGTTCGTAGCCATGATTCAGCTAAATAACATTTGGTCAAAGGGCTTTGGTGATAAAATGAAATGTTATAATGTGAAATGTCATCATATAAACAGTTGTCATACACAATCAGATGGGCGTATGGTGATGTGGTGCCTCGAAGAAGGAAAATAATAATTAAAAAATACCAAAAGCTACACCGACATTTAATAGGAGAGAGAAAGCTATAGTATCAGAGACAAAAAGAAAAAGAAGCATTTCTTATTTTTTGAAAATAATTTTCGAGTATTGGCTTTGAAGTTTCTCTGCATTCTCTTTTCTCTGCATTATGCATCAGGTTTTTCTAGTTTTCTACATTTTACAGTTTGTTGGTCAAATGCCATTGGGTAGCATAAGGTTTTGGAAGCAAAAATGCCGCAAGGAATCAAGTGACAATGAAGTGGAATGGTAATTAACCATGTTTCTTTTGGTAATATATGTTATGTTGAATGTATACTGATTGAAGTGTAAAACAGTAATATGAATATAAGAGCAAAGTGTTTGATGGATACTGTGATTATATGTTTTATAATATTGTGTTCTGATATGCGCATAGAGTGCTTGATGTATGTTCAAAGTAAAGAAAATGACACGAAATGTGTATGAATATATGTTAAGATACATATTTTCTATTATCTGCGAATTGCGATAATTTGCATTTGTATATGACTAACAAAAGCAAAAGAACTAATAAAAATGTTGTTTTTGATCATGATTGCAGTGGATAGTGCTTAGAGTTTGTGTTTACGTCTTCTTTGAACCTATTTTGACAATGGCTCCTCATAAATCTGTTGGTAACTTTCGGTCATTCCTTTCTTCTAAAGAGTTGTTTGAATTTTTAGTACATTGAAATCAGAAATGGCCAACTAATGAGATTATAGGATCGTCCGGAAGTCAGCTTCCAGATGTTGAGAGTAAGGTAGAAAGGCTGGGTATGATCAACGAAGGTAACAAATTTTTATGTATTCAGTATCGAAGCCAGGGGATAGAATTTGATTTTCCTTATTTGAAGGAAAACGTAGTAGTCGAAGGTGCCAATTATTGGCGACCGTTATTGCAAAATTGCCCTAGGATGAAGGCAGCACCAAGGAAACCAGCAATAGATGAAGGGTCGAGCCCTGAGATACCTTAATATCGGACGCAAGTTTTTTTTTGTACAAATTTGGAAGCTATACGGGATTATTATAGCTTTCCACTATCGTACCGGACCATCTGTACTGGGTCAAAGGGTAGAATTCATGGGCCATCGAAAGGGTGTATTACGACCTATGTAGCACATCTACGAGTGGGGTTTTGGTTTCCATTGTACCCAATTTTTTAAGATATCTATATATATTACAATATACAGCTTGGACAGTTGGCGCCGAATATCATTCGGGCAACAGTAAGATTTTTGATGGTATGTTGAGCATTCAAATGCCAAGTTAGCTTAGAGTTGTGCCGAAGGCTATTTTTCTTAGGATAAAAACATACAACTGTAGAGGGAAGGGGTTCTTTTATATGACTCAGAGGAGCTCTCGGCCTGTGATAACCAAACCTTCTAGAATTCATTCATGGAATGATGAATTCTTTTATGTGAAGAATGCGACTATCCGGGATTTTGGGATGTGTGTTAATTGGAACACAAGTAAAAATCTCTGCAATGAATTGACGATGGTCTTTGGGAGCTACTTAGAAGAAGAAAAAGTGTTAAATAGTTTTTATTTTGATTTAGTTATCAGAGCAGATTGGTCGAAAGAACTTATGGTGTACTCAGGGTTAGAATACGAAACTCGTTTAGACATCCGGCTATTGAGTATGTAAAAAATAGTTAATATATAAACATTTTGTAACATATTGAATGCTAATTTATATGATTTATTTTATGTGCAGGAAAGAGTCTTATTGCCCGGATGCTTTCTGGAGGGTCTTGAAGTAGCCGGAAGAAAGGAGCTGCAAATGCTGCTGATAAGATTTGAAAGAAATTCAAAGTTAAATTTTTGACAATATAATAATGCTAATATTGTGTACAGGTGAAAGGTCAGTAACTACGGTTACTGAGGCGGTACCGGAAGTACCAACTGTCCAACCTCCGGTGGTTCAAATAGATTCGGAAGGATCTAAAAACATGGATCAACAAACCCTTGCTGAGCACAATCAAAGGAGGTTGGAGAAGCAACCGGTTGCTGAAAGCAGTCGGAAGAGGAAGGCTCCTCAGGGAGCTGGCGAAGAACCAGCTTCCGATGAAGGAGAAGAAGGAGAAATATTCCAACCATAGTGGAATATTAAAGTGAATAACTCTCTTACTACGGCGGCAGGTGGTGAAGAATTCTTCATGAATTGTATGCCGCCGGAACATGTGGAATGTTTGGAAGGGAAGTCCAATGCAAATATTGTTCGATCTATCATCATCCAGAGGTACCAGGTAAGAGCAAATACAATTTCTAAGTTTGAAAATTAATAAATGATATATTAACTAAAGTATAAATACACAAGCCATGGCATTGACAAATGAAGTTATGCACTAGTTTGGGCGTACCATCCGGATAAATCGCCAGCTCCGAGGGGAAAAAGAGAAGAACCTTGCGGAGTTGAGAGAGCTGCACTATAGCCAAGGACAAGGCCGAGGTTGAATTGGAGGCAGCAAATAAAAGAGTGGTCGAAGTTGAAAAATCTCTAGCTTCAGCTAAGGAGAAGGCGAAAAAAGAGAAAGATGCCCACGTGAAGTGGCAAACTGAGGCCAAATGACTTGTTGAAAGGTACGAAACGCCAGATGGTCGAATCAATGTTACCACTTCAAAGGTAGTATTAACAGCTTTCCTGTGAGATGAAAAGTGCGAAAATCTTTTTACTTGCTAAGCTAGCCGGTAGCTAGTGAAGCTTTCAGAGTTGAGTAGCGGATACAAGAAACTTATCCTGAATACCAGCTGCTAGAAGACCTCCAAGTCATAGCCGAAGCTTCCAAGGCCAATGTGTATCCTTGGGACGGTGGCGATTTTGACTTGGAAGAACTAACAAAGCCACTGCCTGGGGAAGAAGATGAAGGTGATGAGGAAGGTATTAATGACAATGTGACGTGAACACTGAGCTTCCGGAAGGCTCAATGCAACCTAGCGTAGATTAGGACCTTCCGTATGTAATATATAGGAATGATTTGTAAAGTTTCAATATTTGAATTTAAAATATTTTGAATGATATATTTTGTGAACAATTTTATCGTTTGAATGAATTTATTTTTGCCAAGTATTTATTCGAATAGTAATGTATGTTAATATAAAATATTAAAATATTGTAATTATTCACAAAGTGTTGAATCGAAAGGTGGATGATTGACCTAATTGAAATGTAAATATAAAATAAGAATTGAAAATTGGAAATAAAAAAGCTTCATTAATAACAATCAGCTGTTAAAAATAATGAAAATTTACATAAACTTCTAAAATGAATAAAATAAATATCAAGGATAATATTTCCTTAGATTCCGAGCATTCCATGATCGGGCAATAGTTTGTCCATTGGTGTCTTGTAGCCAATAGTTTCCATTGCTATTAACTCAGAAAACAATGCACAGACCTTCCACGGTAACATCTAGCTTTCGGTTAGGATCTTGTCTATTTTCCGTTATCTGTAATTAAAATTCTAGGAATGCCAAATCTTGTGATCACTTCGTCCCAGAAAAAATCTTTGATCTTTCGGGCAGTAATGGAAGCAAGTGTTCGTGCTTTGACCAATTTAGTAAGATGGTCGATGGAAACGACAAGGAATTCTTTGCTTCCGACTGCTTTTGGGAAGGGGCCAACAAGATCCATACCCCATTGGTAGAAAGGTATGGGATTACTCAAGGAATGAAATTCTACTGCCGGAAGGTGATGAATATTGGCATGCAATTGGCAACTAGTACACTTTAGGACAAGTTCCATATCATTCATCTCAAGAGTTGGCCAAAAATATCCTACTCGCATGACCTTATGGGCCAAACTACGAGCACCAATGTGAGCACCGCATATACCTTCATGTACTTTGTAGAGGACATATTTGCCTTCATTAGAAGTGATGCATTTGAGTAGCGGCCATGAAAAATGACGACGGAACGAAGAATTATCAAAAAGAGCATACCGAGAGGCGGATGTCTGGATGTTCTTCACTAATGTTGAATCTATTGGAACTATACCATCCTTGATGTAAGCTACGGTGTGATCTATCCAAGATGGATCATTATTGATGGCAGCAACAATCGGCATATCAATGGATTTTTGAGTTAAAGGCTCAATCCATGTACCGTCACTAGCTGCACCTGTATGGAGGTTAGAGAGAAAATCAGCCCTAGTATTGTGCTTTCAAGAGATGTGTTCAACCCGAATGTATGAGAAATGAGGGAATAAAGAAGAAACTATCTCTAAATATTTCTTCGTATTTATTTCTTTGGTATCAAAATCGCCATTTATTTGTCCGGCCACAACCTGGGAATCAGTTTTGACCAAGAGGTTTCGAATCTGTAAAGAACGGGCAATATTTAGACCAGCAATAAGAGCTTCATACTCAAATTCGTTATTGCTTATTGAGAAGGTATATTTTATAGTTTAATAAAGTTTGTACCTTCTGGTGAGGTGAAAGTGAGACCAACACCTTTATTAGATTTAGTTGCCGAACCATCAACATTC
The DNA here is from genome assembly GCA_035583425.1 of Marsdenia floribunda. Classification (NCBI taxonomy): domain Eukaryota; kingdom Viridiplantae; phylum Streptophyta; class Magnoliopsida; order Gentianales; family Apocynaceae; genus Marsdenia; species Marsdenia floribunda. The sequence continues at coordinate 8,571 of JAXGGT010054705.1, forward strand.
ATGGTCCAACAATCCTGCAATGGGGGAACTTGTGTGTCAGGAATTGGAATTGGTTTATTAGAAGAAATAGTACGTTCAATAATGAAATCAAAAAGTGCTTGAGCATTTATTATCTTTCGGTTAGTGTATGTTATGTCATACTCCAAAAGTTCAAGTGTCCAACACATCATTCGACCGCTAACATCCGGTTTGTGGATCAGTTGCCATATGAGGCATTTGTATGCATTATTATTTTGTGTGCTAAGAAATATAACTTCAACTTCTAGGCTGTTACAATGAGCACAAAAATATGTTTCTCCAAGATAGAATATCGAGATTGAAATCGTTGAAAAACATGGCTAGCATAATAAACAAGTTTCATGCTTAAACCCCGAAAGGCGCATAAAATAGAGCTTACAACCGTGGAAGAAATTGAAGTATACAGATGGAGGTCCTCTTTTGGCTGGGGAAGAACTAGCTACGAACGAGAAACTAATTTTGTTTTGATGTGCTGAAAGGCACTTTCACATTCGAGAGTCCAGTTGAAGGTTTTAGGATTCCGAAGAAGTTAATAAAAAGGAAGGGATATTTCCCTAGTCTTGGAGAGGAATCGGCCCAAAGCGGCTATTCGGCCACTGAGGCGTTGAAGCTTTTTTATGTTGCCGGGGGATTGAAGCTTTTGAATAGCGTCAATCTTAGATGGGTTAGCTTCGATCCTCTTCGAGATATTATGAAGCCAAGAAATTTACCAGCTTGAACGCCGAAAGAACATTTGGCTGGATTTAATTTGAAGCCATGGTGTTCAAAAGTAGAAAATGTTTTGACCAAATCATCTAAAATAACAATTTTTGTTTTTGATTTGACCAAAATGTCATCAATATAAGCTTCAATATTTCAAACAAGTTGAGGCTGGAACATTAGTTGATTGCTTCTTGAAAATCAGCACCGGCATTTTTGAGGCCGAATAGCATTCGTGTGTAACAATAGAGCCCATCTGCAAGGACACTACCAGAGGTATCGAGGGATACCCAAGCTTTCGACTTTCTACAAAATGAGTGAACGAGGAGCATTCAGTGGAGTGAAATTAGGATTGCGGAACTGACCGAATCTTGGTGGTCTTGAATTATTATTATTCTGATTGTTGTTGTTGAAACGTCTATTTTTGTTCCGGTACTGCTAAGATTGCTGTCTGGAAGGAGTGGAGGAATCCTATTGTGGTTATTGATCTTGAGGGGCTAATGGTTGTGTTGAAGTTGGATTCGGTTGGGGGGCTTTCTGAGGATGCGATTGAAGGCCACGATCCTGAGGAGGCTGATATAAACCGGAACCTAAACCAAAGGAGGAATTGTTCTTGTTCTTATTGCGACGGTTGAAGCGAAGATCCAGCTTCAAAGCTTCTTCTGTCTCTAGCTGTTTGAGTTCTATTTTGGACCGTTCAAGTTCTTTTGCCTGAATCAATTTGCACACTTTAGCAAAAAGATCTTGGAGAGTTTAGGTTGCAGAGTGTTGAGTGATAACGCCAAAACATATCATATTTTTAAGACTATTTTGTGTTTAATTTAAGTTACTTTTCATAATATTTGAGCTTAATTGAGTTAGAATGACATTAAATAGCATTATTGTGCTTACAGGAAAGTTCCAGGGATTAAAACAAGAAAACAGATGAAATCAAGGACTTAATTGCAATTTTGGCGCAAAAGAACACGGCCCTGCTCTCACCAAACACGGCCATGCTAAGCTGCAACCGTCAACAGGGCCCTGCTCTTCAAAG
>JAXGGT010054716.1:0-10319 GCA_035583425.1 Marsdenia floribunda
CCTCATGGAAAAGATTTTATATATTTATGTGAATAAATAGTGGTATACTGAATCAAGGCAATAAATGGTAATTGTGAGAGCAATTATGATTCCAAAGACGATTGAATATCTCTATACTGATTTACATGGACTAGTCTCAGAAAATTCACACACACACTCAGAAAATTCTTGTTGATCTAGTATGTGTTTAAGTTGACATGTGATTAAGCAATATTAGATTCTTCTTGAATTTTTTTGGCTACGATCTATGAGGCAATTATATTAGCACTGTTTGTTTGATCAATCTTTGCCAAGTAAATTGCCATGGCTAATTTCTAGAAATAGGAGATATTATCTTTGAGTGTTAAAGTTCAATAGACTCTAGTTTTAGTATTTTGCCCAGGAGTGCAAAAATTAAGTGTGGGGATTTGATAACATATGAATTTATGTATTTTGGACTCTCTCTGTGTAGTATATTCTTATGATTTTTATGTGTTATCTTAGTATATCAGGGTGATTTGGATTATTATACTTTAATCGTGTGATATTAAATTGTTGGGCTTTTAATTGTGCTTTTATTCTATTTCAGGCCAAATTCCCAATTACCTTCAGGAATCAGAATGAGCCTCATGTTACCACTTTGTGAAGACATAATATGCAAGCAGATTTGGGCTAGAATTGCCAAGATTCGTGAAGCCTAAGACCCTAGAATTGCTAAGATTCATGAAGCCCAAGACCCGAAGCCCAAGAAAGAAAAAAAGAAACTGAGAGCAAAACTTCATAAATCGTCAGAAGTAGAGAGGAAGAGGGAATTAGTCTATGTCGTAACCATTATTACTCGAGGACTGGTCCTGAAGGGTTAAAGCTTGGTGCCCTAAGGTCATGGAGGTTTGGGAGTCACTGGATTGGAACTCGTTACATGGGTAACAAAATATGTTATGGTTAAGTAGAAAATTGCACAATTCCTCATGGAAAAGATTTTATATGTTTATGTGAATAATTAGTGGTATACTGAATCAAGGCAATAAATGGTAATTGTGAGAGCAATTATGATTCTAAAGACGATTGAATATCTCTATACTGATTTACATGGACTAGTCCCAGAAAATTCACACACACACACACTCAGAAAATTCTTGTTGATCTAGTACGTGTTTAAGTTAACATGTGATTAAGCAATATCAGATTCTTCTTGAATTTTTTTTGGCTATGATCTATGAACCCCTAGACCCGTGAAGACCAAGAAAGAAAAAAAGAAACTGAGAGCAAAACTTCGTAAATCGTCAAAAGCAGAGAGGAAGAGCTGAAGCGAGCAGACTGAAAAAAATCGGTGGAAGAAAAGACCTAGCTCAATAGCAGTGTAAAAATCTTTGTAAGCAGTTTAAGGGGATGCTTCTAGTGCAATTCAGAGTTCACGAACAACATTAATTTCGGGTTGTATTCTGATTTTCAGATTTGCTTTCATTAGAATTTGAAATTGAATGTTTAGTCGTTTGGCCGAATTTTTCATAGTGAATTTAGTTTGATTGACGATTGTTAATTGAACTTATGGATTGTGTTAATTGACTGTTTAATTGTTTTCAAATCTAGATGTTTTATGGATTCATGAATTGCCTTGAATTATCACGGATCTTAGGTTGAACACGAATTGGTGGATCAGACGATTGTCTAGGAAGTCATATTAGTGCTTAATTTAATTCTCACAGGTTGTTAGTATGTGATTGGAATACTAATTAGGGATTCCACTTGGTATTCAATCAAGGGATTAGATTAGTAATTCGAAAATGTTTAAAAGAACTAGGAAGAATTAAACTGGAACTCAACCCTGGACTGATTACGATTTCTCATTATTGTTTGCATTCAATTTTATTTAGTTTGTTTGTTTTTGCACTTTCGTTAAACATAAAAGCCCTCCCCCCTTTTAACTTTAATTGAGATCAGTGGTTTCTTTAATTTTGATTTAACGATTAGGGCTTCCTTGGGAGATGACCTAGTAAACACTATATTGCTTTCCAGTTTAATTTAATCTTGGCCGGTTTGACGATAGCCACGAAATTTAATCCTTACCATACTCCCCGACAGGTGGAGGCATTGAAGTGGGTTGAGCTGTACCAATACTCCCAGAATTAGGTTGGTGGTTCCGTGATTTGTTGGCTGCCTAATAACGATTGCATGAGGAACTGATAGTATTTGAAAACTCCAGCCAATTAGGAAGTGGGTCGCCTTTCCATATCTTGTTCCTAGTCTTCCAGATGCATTCCATTGAGACTGCGAAGAGTTGCTTAAGCCTACATTTCTCATACTCAAGGAGAGGAAAAGTGTTCTCGTGGCCAAAAATCAGTTGAACCACTGTTGAAATTCCAAATGTGTGAATGCCTGCAGCTTAATCTGCCATGGTGAATTCCACAAAATTAATTGAGTGATCGGGCATTGAAGTGTTGGATGTTGAATAGTCTCGGGTTGCATCCCGCATAAGTAGCAGTCAGTGTTTGAAAGTGGGACAAATCTATGGATCTTGTCTAAGGTTGACAGGGCATCCGCCAACAGCTTCCAAAATTAGGATAACATGTTTTCCATGCAGTTGTGCTATCCAAATCAGCTTCTATATGGCACTAGTATCTTTAGTAGTCCATGGAAATCTGGACTAGATAAGCATTCTGTATGTAGAATTGATAGAAAACTCCACTGTCGTGGAGGGAGTCCAGATTAATTGGTTCTGCTCTGAGTTAAGAATCTGAGTATTATAGATGTGGAGGCTAATGCACAAGGGGAATGTCCTATTAACTTTGTTGGAATCCCACTACCTTCCTTCAATATCCATAAGGTCTTGAATGAACTGCATCTCTGGCGGCACGATTATGTGATTTGGAATGTATGGATGGGAACTTTTTTAGAGCCATGGGTCTCCATGAATGCAGATGGAGGACCCTCCCCCTATTTGGTAACACAAACCTTTCTTCATCGTCTCATAGCAGCGTACAATGCTGCCCCATATCCAAGGTGAGCTTTGTTTAGTTTGTTGGAAATCTAAACTCCTTCGACCTCGCATATATTTAGCCTTAATTAATTGCACCTAAGTCTTGCTAGGACTTTTGCAAATAGTCCAAGCCAACTTTGAGACTAATGAATTGTTCACGTCATCCAACTTCCGGATTCCCAGACCACCCATATATTTCGGTAAGCACACTTTATCCCAAGCCTTTAGGTACAAGTGTTTACCACGTGTGTCATCAAAACCCCAAAAGGAGTCTCGAAGCATACCATCCATTTTTGCAATTAATCCTTTGGGAGGTAGAGAGTCTGCAAAAGAAATGATGGAACTGCCTGGGCCACTGATTTAATCAAGACTATCCTTCCTGTCATGGACAGGGCTCTCTTCATCCAACTGGCCAACTTGTTAGCTATTTTATCCAAGACTACCGTAAAAGCGGCAGTTTTGTTTTTGAACTTACAGAATTGATGGCCGAGGTACTTCCCTTGGTGATTGCATTCTCTCATTCCCAAAATTCTGCACACTTCTCTTCTTCAGGTTAGTGAGATATTCTTGCTGAAATGTACTGAGGATTTGCTCCAATTCACCTCTTGACTAGTTATAGTATTCTTGAAAAATATCATGAACTACTTGGGCTTCATCAGCAGTAGCTCTAGTTTAAAAGACAAGATCATCTGCGTACATGAGATGCGTGACTTTCGGGCTAGTCTTGATGACTTTGATTCCACTGATCCTCCCTTTGGCCTCAGTTTGGGCAAGCATTCGGGATAACTAGTCAGAGAAAATGGTGAACAAAGCTAGCGACATCGAATCCCCTTGTCGAATCCCTCTACTGGCATGTAAGTAGCCAAATGTCGATCCATTAAGAAGGATGGAAAACTGGGTAGTGGTGATACATTCGTTGATTAGATGGATGATTTTCTTCCCAAATCCCAATCTCCGCAACATAGTCTGCAAATGCTCCATTCTACTCTATCATACGCTTTGGTCAGCTTAATTTTGATCGCCATATAGCCAATGCTCCCTTTAATGTAGTGCAAGAAGTGCATGACCTCATGATTTATGATAATATTGTCACTGATAGATCGATGAGGTATGAAAGCCGCCTGATTGGGTTGAATGACATGTCCAAGAACATTCTGAAGTCTCCCGGCAATGATTTTTTTCACTACCTTGAGGATAACGTTACATAGAGCTATGTGTTTGAAATGTTCCACTCTAGTTGCATTATTAGACTTCGACATTAAAGCAAGGAAGGTATGATTGTACGAAGCTTTCAATTTGCCTTCTACAAATATGCGTTGAATTTCCGAGATCATAGTAGCCCCATAATGCCCCAATAGTGCTTGTAGAAAGTAGAGCCCCGGGCTCTTATATGCCTCCTATGCTAAACACAGCTTCTCTGATTTCCTCACCCATCGACACCATTTCTAGGCTTACATTCATCATGACCGAGATAGTAGGCACAAGTAGCTCCTTCAAAACAAAATCAAAGCTAGGGGATACACTAGAAAAAAGATTAGTGAAATAGGTCTCAAAAGCTTGACCGATTTGGGATCTTTTCGTCATCCAAAAATTATTAGAATCTAGAATTTGGTTGATAGCATTACACTTTCTATTGATGATCGTAGTGAGATGGAAATAGCAAGTATTAGCATCACCCTCCTCGAGCCATCTAGATTTGGCCTTGTCTCGCCAAAGGAGTTCCTCACGTTTAAGAGATCATCTAGGTCCTTCCAGATAGAATTTTCTAGGGGAATTGTGTCTACAGTGTGAGGGCTATCTTGGAGGTTGTGAATGGCATCTTTGAGACATCGGATTTTATGTTACACATTACCAAAGCACTGTTTGTTCCACTCTTTCAAAGCTTGCTTTGTATTCTTCAGTTTAGATGCAAAGGAGACCCCACGATTCCAAGAATCAGCTATAATCAGTCTCATGTTTGGATGTGAAGTCCACATAGTCTTAAACTTGAACGTTTTGGGGAGGGAAGATTGCGGAGGGCTGGTTTGAATGAGAATTGGTTTGTGGTCAGAGTTGAAAGCAATCAAGTAGGTGATAGAGGTACTAGGGAACTGCATTTTCCATGGTGCATTGGCAAATCCGCGCTCTAGATGCTCTTGGATATTAGCTGAACCTTGCCTGTGATTACTCCAAGTGTAGTTTGAACCCTCAAACCCTAGGTCAATCAATGCATTACTATCAAGCATATCTTGGAAACAATTGCAGCTTGAGTTAGCCACAGGCTGACCACTAATCTTATCAGCAGGGGAAAGAATCATGTTAAAGTCTCCCGCAATGAGCCAAGGACCTTGGAATGCATTCCCTATTGAATTAATAGAGTCCCAAAAAGCAAGTCTGAACAAAGGGATGGGTGGTCTATAAACAACTGTGAATTGCTAATTACAATCCATTGGGTCATTCAAAATCATACAATTAATAACATTGTCATTTGCTAACACTACAGAAATATAAATAGACTAATTCCGAACAAGTAAAAGTCCTCTAGCACTACCGGAAGAAAGTACAAATTCGAATTTAGTGAAACATAAAGAAGTGACAAGTTTCTGAATTTTCACACAATTACTACTTTTAACTTCAAATAGAAATAAAACATTGGGCTTATGAGAGGAGATATAACCTCTCAAACTTCTTATTGTCGACGGCTGTCCAAGCCCCTTCCACACAAGGGCTATCATTGGAGGGGGTAGGGCAAGTTATGGCTGACCTCCCTGGCCTCAAGAGTGATTATCTTTTGGTAGGACTTGCTGATGTGCTACTTGGACTCCTTGTAGGCAGATCAATCTTCCTTTTTGTCGAGCTTGGTGTTTAATTTGAATGAAGCGTCTTCTGACCACTGTTAACCTGTCTTCTATGATGACGTCCATGTCACTGCTGACCCCAGGTCTTTCTTGCTGAGGCTCATTCCGGACTGGCTAAATATGTAGCCTAGCAAAATAGTCATGAACCTCCTCTGAATTACAAATTATTCTCTTTTTAACAGGAGAGTTAGGCACTTCAAGTCGTCTTTTGCTCCTGGTGTATGTGCTGGGAGTGTTCTGTCTTGAATCTGTGGGTACTGGGCTATCTATTGGGGTTTTGAGGCTAGGTTTATGATTTTCCGTGTTAGGGTCGCGTCGACGTAAGCTGAGGTCCGGTCCAGAGGATAGAAGAATTCTGCTTCGGCCCACTAAGTCTATGAGGTTTAGCATAAAGGGGTGGGCCTATCCATGATGTATGAAGCGTCCATGAAAGTAGATAAGTGGAGCAGGTGGAGTTGGCTAGGGCTAGGGGGGTGGGCTAGATGCAGACTTCAGGGATGTGATTAGGTGTGGGGTGGTGAGTAGATTGTTGATATTGAAATGGGTTTTCTGTCCTTTGGCAACCTTTGACTTTTTGTGAATGTCAAATACATTTTGGGGGGGGGGGGGGAGATGTTGATGTGTCAGTTGTGTTAGCAGCTACTAAGGTTATTCGGGTAGTCCTAGTGGCCAGAGTCTCCCCTGAGGACTTGCCTGAGTCGGTAGACTGGTACGCACGGTAAGCCTTAGGATTACCTCCTCGTTCTCTTGTTTGTATCCTCATCCATGGACAAAATCCCTTTCTAGGATCTTGGTTCTCCATTTGTGCAATTTTGGGGAGTGGGTAGGCTTTGGCCGAATGTTGAATCCATCCGCAGTTGTAGCAAAAGTCTGAAAGACGTTCATACCTGAATTCCACCTAGAGTTGGCATGCATTTTCTCTAATGATAGAGCATCCCGATTTTAGGGTGTCCTCCGTGTCGACCAAAACCCGAATCCTCATAAATTTCTTGACCTCATTAGAAGTTGACAATTCATCCGTCTTTAGGAATGTCCTAATGAAGTTGCCTATCTTCTCGGCATTTTCCAGATTCATTCTATTTAGAGGGAGATTATGAATCTGAACCCAAAATGCACATGCCTAAAAGTTGAGTTCTCCAAGAGCGAGGATGGGGGTTCTAGTGTATGAGGTTTAGAGTAGCACCTGTGACAGCCCATGGTCCCATGTCTAAAACTCTATTGCGGTCCTTGGGGTGCAGAAATTCACAAGCAACCATGTTATAATCTAGAGGTTCAATAAGGAGGTTGGGGTTAAGGTTCCAAGTGGTGGTGAGCACTGAATTTATTGCTCTATGATTGATAGTTTTATTGGTGAGAAGTTTCCCCACCAGGGTACATTCATTAATGGAGTTTGGTAGTGGGTCATTAAAGGAGAAATCCAAGTTCTCTCCCTCTAGTAGATTGTTGTGGTTAAGTGGCTCCATGGGAACAGGTGACAGGTGTAAGCAAGGTAATAGATGTTTGGGGAGAGAGGGTGGAGGTGGGGAAATGGTAGGAAAGGGATGAAGGAGCACTCTGGAAAGATAGAATTAAGATGAGTTCTTAAAATTTTCTCCCTATAACTCTACAAAGATCTATATTGTTCAGCATAGTCACTAGCAATCATTTTCAATGCAAGTGTCCTTGCATTATACGTGGCTGTCTTGGACATTTCACTCTTAAATTCTTCATCAATATTTTGTCTGATTAAATTGGGTGGCATTTTAGGATTCACCCATCCTCTCAACATATTTCTGTGCCACCCACTTGCTTGTAATAAACTTATTCTTCCACTGGCGATTACAATTACTGTGTACCAAATTCAATGCTTTCAAAACTAAATCTGGGTTTTTAGTGGCAGCCTCAACACTAGCATAAATATTCCAATTACATCCTGCTGAAACACATAATGCTCTTACCCTTTTAGGATCTGAGGGTCTAAACTTGCATGTCTTACCTTAATTGATACGATAGTTTCTTACTGCCTCCTTGAATTCTTTTCCATTTGCAAACCAGATTCCTAACTCAAATATGGGATTCATCATGTCCCTGCCAGCATTAAAGAAAGAGTATCTATCCTAAAAGATTTCATCACCCCCATCTGATCCTTCATTTCTACTGTGAATCTCCTCATACATGTCATCTCCTTCCATACTTGCATTGTGAACTGAAGGTCCTTCACAACCAACTTCTGTTTGTGGATATTCATCAGGAATTGATGCAACTGCTGTTTGGCCTGCTGCTGTTTGTCCTGTTTCTGATTAGCCAACTGTTGTTTGGATAGGTTCTGTTGTATTTATACATTCTTCTTTAGTGTACACGTTAAACAAATCATCATTATTGCAGTAATCATCATCCTCACTTAAATGGTCAGCCTGGTAATCATCATCATTTGATTCACTGTCATTTTCATGCCCGACCTACTGCAAATCTTCATCTCTTCCTTAAACATGTTCATGCTCTGCTTGTTGCATATGCTCATCACTTCCTTGAACATTTTCATGCTCTACCTCAACCCGTTCCTCAACAATCTCTTCAAGTTCCCTTTCCTCAACCTCACCCCTTTCTTGAACCCTTTCCTGAACTACATCTTCAACTACCCTTTCCTCAACCACATCTGCAACTACTGTTTCCCCAGCCTCCTCACTTGCATTGTCAACTCTTTCATTCTATGCAATTACCATTTCCTCATTATTTACATGTTTAGTTTCATTCTCAACCACATCTTCAACTACTGTTTCCTCAGCCTCCTCACTTGCATTGTCAACTCTTTAATTCTATGCAGTTACCATTTCCTCATTATTTATATGTTTAGTTTCATTCTCAACCATATCTTCAACCACTGTTTCCCTAGCCTCCTCACTTGCATTGACCATTTCCTCATTATTTACTTCAATTACCCTATCCTCAGACTCATCCCTTCCATCTATCTCAGTATGTTCAACTTGCAAATGTAACATTTCCTCAATATTTACATGTTTAGTTTGGTTGTTAAACTGTTCAGGTTCCATTTCAGCCAGTTGTTCATTCTCATCTTCTTTTGTAGTTTCAGCAATTGATGGCTCAATTTGAACCTGAGTTTTGCACTCTCTTATCTGTGACTCAACTATCAATTCATGTTGTAGATTTTCATGTCCTTCCTCCTCCCTACTGCCATGCAACTCAAGCAATAATTGCTTTTTTACACTCTTCTTTTTTCTGGTTTTTTTATTGGCTTCACTATTTCTGTGAAAACAGGTTCAAGATCTTCAAGTTGCTCAATTACTACTGAACTTACTACCTTAGGTTTTTTCATGTAATCTTGACTTTCAAAAATTTTCAGAATTTCAGTCTTTAAACCTTGATAAAATTCAGGTTCAGGATCTTGGCCTAATCTCTCCATAAAATTCAATGACTTTAAACCTTGATACCCAATTACACATTTCAAGCAGATCAACATCTCTTGCTACTAACTTCAAACCATCCTTAAAACCACCTATAGGCTCTAAGTAAGAGTACAACATGCTATGTTTAGTCTGCTTCAATTTTTTCAGCATGTCATTTATCTCAATAAGGCTCATCTTTTCCTTATGAAAGTAATCCACATATCTCCAATTTTCCCCGCTTGAAGGATTTGTACCCCTTTTCTTCCCACCACTCCCCCCATACAACATCTTTAATGTAAAATAATTATCATCAGGATCTGCACAACATACATATGCAAAGGGTAAATTATCTACCTCAAACAAGAAATTTAAAAAAATCCAGCTTTTACACACTTATTTCATCAAAACTATATTAGTGCAATAAAGAATCAACATTTCAGTGTAATCAAAACAAGTATATCAGTACAGTAAATAACCAGCATATCAATGTAATAAAACCTGAACAATAAACTAGCATGCTACTGTAAAAAAAAAAAAAAAAAAAATAGCATTGTACTAGCATATCACTGCAGTGAAAACAAGCTCACACGTGTAATGAACAAGCATAGACGAGCTTAGTTGTTCAATATACAAGCATACTAGTGTCATTTTAGTATAGTGATCAAAACCTAAAACCAAAGAAACAACCAGCCTAAAACCAAAACCAACACCACAGTATACTACCCACGACAGGAATCAAGAATGCAGGACACATAACTAAAAACAAAAGTTTAATTTTCTTACCATACAGCTTGTAGGAGTCGATATTGTTGTTGTTTGGGTGCCTAAATTTCCAATCGTCTGTGTGATGCCTTTTTGCAGGCTTATTGTCTTCGTCCCTTCTCTTCACCTTGTGTTTGATCCATTTTATATAATCCATGTCAAAATCAAATCTGGGTATGCCAACAAATCTCCGCTAACTCATTCGATTACCCAAATCTAATGAAAATAGCGATTCTTTCCAACCTTTTCACTCCAAGAAAGCTTGTTTGAAATGCATCAAACACAGAGAAACGACTTTCCTCTGCCTTTTCATTTCATTTTTGCGGAAAACTTAATGTTTTTCATTTTTCATTTTACTTTTCCATTTTTGCCCTTGAAAAA